>JALMQS010000102.1:2195732-2263865 GCA_024734495.1 Forficula auricularia
TTGAAAAAGTGCTAGTATTTTTCTGATAAATTTTCACGTAATTAGTGATTGGATATGTCTATTGGTTTTTTGTCATCCCAACATAACCTGAATTAGACTTTAATTATTAAAATATCTCTCTGGAATAATTAAAATTTATTATTTCCACAAAATTTTTAATACTTTTTCCCTGAAATTTCTAACATTTTCTGAACCTCATTTATATAAGAGAATGAGCCTTGGATGCTCAATCGAAAATTTCAAACTCGAAATTTAAAAAGTACTAGTATTTTTTGATGAATTTTCACGTAATTAGTATGTGAATATGTCAAATTTTCATTTAATTAGTGATTGAATATGTCTATTGGTTTTTTTATTACCCCAAAATAACCTTAATTAGACTTTGTCATTAAAGTAAAAATATCTGGAATAAATAGAATTAAAATTTCGTCAAAAATTTTAATACTTTTTCCATGAAATTTTTAAACTTTTCGGACATAAACTATATAGGGCCATGGCTGCTCAATCAAAAATTCAGACTTGAAATTGAAAAAGTGCTAGTATTTTTGATAAATTTTCACGTAATTAGTGATTGGATATGTCTATTGGTTTTTTTGTCATCCCAACATAACCTGAATTAGACTTTAATTATTAAAATATCTCTCTGGAATAATTAGAATTATTATTTCCACAAAATTTTTTAATACTTTTCCCTGAAATTTCTAACATTTTCTGACCTCGGCTATATAGAGAATGAGCCTTGGATGCTCAATCGAAAATTCAAACTTGAAATTTAAAAAGTACTAGTATTTTTTGATGAATTTTCACGTAATTAGTATATGAATATGTCAAATTTTCATTTAATTAGTGATTGAATATGTCTATTGGTTTTTATTACCCCAAAATAACCTTAATTAGACTTTAATTATTAAAGTAGCTCTCTGGAATAAATAGAATTAAAATTTCGTCAAAAATTTTAATACTTTTTCCATGAAATTTTTAAACTTTTCGGACCTCGGCTATATAGAGCCATGGCTGCTCAATCAAAAATTCAGACTTGGGGGTGAAAAAGTGCTAGTATTTTTTTGATAAATTTTCACGTAATTAGTGATTGGATATGTCTATTGGTTTTTTTGTCATCCCAACATAACCTGAATTAGACTTTAATTATTAAATATCTCTGGAATAATTAGAATTATTATTTCCACAAAATTTTTAATACTTTTTCCCTGAAATTTCTAACATTTTCTGACCTCGGCTATATAAGAGAATGAGTCTTGGATCTCAATCGAAAATTCCGACTTGAAATTTAAAAAATTACTAGTATTTTTTGATGAATTTTCACGTAATTAGTATATGAATATGTCAAATTTTCATTTAATTGGTGATTGAATATGTCTATTGGTTTTTTTATTACCCCAAAATAACCTTAATTAGACTTTAATTATTAAGTAGCTCTCTGGAATAAATAGAATTAAAATTTCGTCAAAAATTTTAATACTTTTTCCATGAAATTTTTAAACTTTTCCGGACCTCGGCTATATAGAGCCATGGCTGCTCAATCAAAAATTCGGACTTGAAATTGAAAAAGTGCTAGTATTTTTTGATAAATTTTCACGTAATTAGTGATTGGATATGTCTATTGGTTTTTTTGTCATCCCAACATAACCTGAATTAGACTTTAATTATTAAAATATCTCTCTGGATTGATTAGAATTAATATTTCGACAAAATTTTTAATACTTTGTCCCTGAAATTTCCTAACCTTTTCGGACCTCGGCTATATAAGAGAATGAGCCTTGGATGCTCAATCGAAAATTCGACTTGAAATTGAAAAAGTGCTAGTATTTTTGATGAATTTTCACGTAATTAGTATATGAATATGTCAAATTTTCATTTAATTAGTGATTGAATATGTCTATTGGTTTTTTTATTACCCAAAATAACCTTAATTAGACTTTAATTATTAAAGTAGCTCTCTGGAATAATTAGAATTAAAATTTCGTCAAAAATTTTAATACTTTTTCCATGAAATTTTTAAACTTTTCGGACCTCGGCCATATAGGGCCATGGCTGCTCAATCAAAAATTCAGACTTGGAAATTGAAAAAATTACTTTAGTATTTTTGATAGGAATTTTCACGTAATTAGTGATTGGATATGTCTATTGGTTTTTTTGTCATCCCAACATAACCTGAATTAGACTTTAATTATTAAAATATCTCTCTGGAATAATTAGAATTATTATTTCCCACAAAATTTTTAATACTTTTTCCCACAAATTTCTAACATTTTCTGACCTCGGCTTCTATATAAGAGAGAATGAGCCTTGGATGCTCAATCGAAAATTCCGACTTGAAATTTAAAAAGTACTAGTATTTTTTGATGAATTTTCACGTAATTAGTATATGAATATGTCAAATTTTCATTTAATTAGTGATTGAATATGTCTATTGGTTTTTATTACCCCAAAATAACCTTAATTAGACTTTTAATTATTAAAGTAGCTCTCTGGAATAAATAAATTAAATTTCGTCAAAAAATTTTAATACTTTTTCCATGAAATTTTTAATTTTCGGACCTCGGCTATATAGGGCCATGGCTGCTCAATCAAAAATTCAGACTTGAAATTGAGAAAAAGTGCTAGTATTTTTTTGATAAATTTTCACGTAATTAGTGATTGGATATGTCTATTGGTTTTGTCATCCCAACATAACCTGAATTAGACTTTAATTATTAAAATATCTCTGGAATAATTAAGAATTATTATTTACAAAATTTTTAATACTTTTCCCTGAAATTTCTAACATTTTCTGACCTCCTTTATATAAGAGAATGAGCCTTGGATGCTCAATCGAAAATTCCGACTTGAAATTTAAAAAGTACTAGTATTTTTTGATGAATTTTGTAATTAGTATATGAATATGTCAAAATTTTCATTTAATTAGTGATTGAATATGTCTATTGGTTTTTATTACCCCAAAATAACCTTAATTAGACTTTAATTATTAAAGTAGCTCTCTGAATAAATAGAATTAAAATTTCGTCAAAAATTTTAATACTTTTCCATGAAATTTTTAAACTTTTCGGACCTCAGCTATATAGAGCCATGGCTGCTCAATCAAAAATTCAGACTTGAAATTGAAAAAGTGCTAGTATTTTTTTGATAAATTTTCACGTAATTAGTGATTGGATATGTCTATTGGTTTTTGTCATCCCAACATAACCTGAATTAGACTTTAATTATTAAAATATCTCTCTGGAATAATTAAGATTATTATTTCCACAAAATTTTTAATACTTTTCCCTGAAATTTCTAACATTTTCTGACCTCGGCTATATAAGAGAATGAGTCTTGGATGCTCAATCGAAAATTCCGACTTGAAATTTAAAAGTACTAGGCTTTTGATGAATTTTCACGTAATTAGTATATGAATATGTCAAATTTTCATTTAATTAGTGATTGAATATGTCTATTGGTTTTTTTATTACCCCAAAATAACCTTAATTAGACTTTAATTATTAAAGTAGCTCTCTGAATAAATAGAATTAAAATTTCGTCAAAAATTTTAATACTTTTTCCATGAAATTTTTAAACTTTTCGGACCTCGGCTATATAGAGCCATGGCTGCTCAATCAAAAATTCGGACTTGAAATTGAAAAAGTGCTAGTATTTTTGATAAATTTTCACGTAATTAGTGATTGGATATGTCTATTGGTTTTTGTCATCAACATAACCTGAATTAGACTTTAATTATTAAATATCTCTCTGGATTGATTAGAATTAATATTTCGACAAAATTTTTAATACTTTGTCCCTGAAATTTCTAACCTTTCGGACCTCGGCTATATAAGAGAATGAGCCTTGGATGCTCAATCGAAAATTCCGACTTGAAATTGAAAAAGTGCTGGTATTTTTGATGAATTTTCACGTAATTAGTATATGAATATGTCAAATTTTCATTTAATTAGTGATTGAATATGTCTATTGGTTTTTTTAATACCCCAATATAACCTTAATTAGACTTTAATTATTAAAGTAGCTCTCTGGAATAATTAAATTAAAATTTCGTCAAAAATTTTAATACTTTTTTCCATGAAATATTTAAACTTTTCGGACCTCGGCTATATAAGGTAATGAGCCATTGCTGCTCAATCAAAAATTCGGACTTGAAATTGAAAAAGTGATAGTATTTTTTGATAAATTTTCACCTAATTCGTGATTGAATATGTCTATTGGTTTTTTATGTCACCACAATATAACCTTAATTAGACATTAATTATTAAAATATCTCTCTGGAATGATTAGAATTAAAATTTCGTCAAAATTTTTAATACTTTTTCCCTGAAATTTCTAACGTTTTCGGACCTCGGTTATATAAGGGAGAGAGCTATGGAAGCTCAATCGAAAAGTCGGAATCGAAATTGAAAAAGTGCTAGTATTTTTGATAAATTTTCAGTTAAATAGTTATTAAATATGTCTATTGATTTTTTCGTCACCCCAATATAACTTTAATTGGGATTTAATTATTAAAAAATATCTTTCTGGAATAATTAGAATAAAAATTTCGTCAAAATTGTAATACTTTTTCTCTGAAATTTCTAACCTTTTCGGACCTCGGCAATATAAGGGAGAGAGCCATGGCTGGTCAATCGAAAATTCGGACTCGAAAAAAGTGCTAGTATTTTTTGATGAATTTTCACGTAATTAGTATATGAATATGTCTTTTGGTTTTTTATGTCACCACAATTTAACCTTAATTAGAGTTTAATTATTAAAATATCTTTCTGGAATAATTAGAATAAAAATTTTGTCAAAATTTTTAATACTTTTCTTTGAAATTTCTAACGTTTTCGGACCTCGGTTATATATAAGGGAGAAAACCATGGCTGCTCAATCGAAAATTCGGACTCGAAATTGAAAAAGTGCTAGTATTTATTTAATAAATTTTCACCTAATTAGTGATTGAATATGTCTATTGGTTTTGTCACCGCAATTTAACCTTTTATTAAACTTTAATTATTAAAATATCTCTTTGGAATAATTAGAATTATTATTTCTAAAATTTTTAATACTTTTTTCCCTGAAATTTCTAACATTTTCTGACCTCGGCTATATAAGAGAATGAGCCTTGGATGCTCAATCGAAAAATTCAAACTTTAAATTTAAAAAGTACTAGTATTTTTTGGTGAATTTTCACTTAATTAGTATATGAATATGTCAAATTTTCATTTAATTAGTGATTGAATATGTCTATTGGTTTTTTTATTACCCCAATATAACCTTAATTAGACTATAATTATTAGTAGCTCTCTGGAATAAATAGAATTAAAATTTCGTCAAAAATTTTAATACTTTTTCCATGAAATTTTTAAACTTTTCGGACCTCGTATATAGAGCCATGGCTGCTCAATCAAAAATTCGGACTTGAAATTGAAAAAGTGCTAGTATTTTTTTGATGTATTCTCACATAATTATTGATTGAATATGTCTATTGGTTTTTTTATTACCCCAATAGAACCTTAATTAGACTTTAATTATTAAAGTAGCTCTCTGGAATTAATATAATTAAAATTTCGTCAAAAATTTTACTAATTTTTTGCTGAAATTTCTAACACTTCGGACCTTTGTTATATAAGGGAAACAATGGCTGCTCAATCGAAAAGTCGGACTCTAAACTGAAAAAGTTCTAGTATTTTTTTGATAAATTTTCACCTAATTAGTGATTGGATATGTCTATTGGTTTTTTTGACATCCGGAATTAGACTTTAATTATTAAAATATTTCTCTGGATTAATTAGAATTAATATTTCGACAAAATTTTTAATATTTTGTCCCTGAAATTTCTAACCTTTTCGGACCTCGATTATATAAGCCATTGGTGCTCAATCAACAATTCGGACTTGAAATTGAAAAAGTGATAATATTTTTTGATAAATTTCACCTAATTAGTGATTGAATATGTCTATTGGTTTTTTTGTCACCCTTATTATAACCTTAATTAGACATTAATTATTAAAATATCTCTCTGGAATGATTAGAATTAAAATTTCGTCAAAATTTTTTATACTTTTTCTCTGAAATTTTTAACGTTTTCGGACCTCGGCTATATAAGGGAGAGCCATGGCTCCTCAATCGAAAATTCGGACTCGAAATTTAAAAAGTCCTAGTATTTTTTTGATAAATTTTCATTTAAATAGTTATTGAATATGTCTATTGATTTTTTTCATACTAATAGAACTTTAATTAAACTTTAATTATTAAAATATCTCTCTGGAATGAATAGAATTAAAATTTCGACAAATTTTTTAATACTTTTTCCCTGAAATTTCTAACCTTTTCGGACCTCATTGTATATAAGGGAAAGAGCCATGGCTGTAATCGAAAAGTCGGACTCGAAACTGAAAAAGTGCTAGTATTTTTCTCATAAATTTTCAACTAATTAGTGATTGAATATGTCTATTGGTTTTTGTCATCCCAACATAACCGAATTAGACCACAATTATTAAAATACTTCTCTGGATTAATTAAATTAATATTTCGACAAAATTTTTAATATTTAGTCCCTGAAATTTCTAACCTTTCGGACCTCGGCTATATAAGGAGAGAGCCATGGCAGATCAATCGAAAAGTCGATCTCGAAATTGAAAAAGTGCATGTATTTTTTTGATAAATTTTCATTTAATTAGTGATTGAATATGTCTATGGTTTTTTTATTAACCCAATATAACTTTAATTAGACTTTAATTATTAAAAGTAGTTCTCTGGAATAAATAGAATTAAAATTTCGTCAAAAATTTTAATATCTTTTCCATGAAATTTTTAAACTTCTCGAACATCACCTATATAAGGGAAAGAGCCATGGCTGCTCAATCGAAAATTCGGACTCCAAAATGAAAAAGTGCTAGTATTTTTTTGATAAATTTTAATTTGATTAGTGATTGAATATGTCTATTGGTTCTTTTGTCATCCCAATATAACCTTAATTATACTTTAATTTTTAAATTATCTCTCTGGAATAATTTGAATTAATATTTCCACAAATCTTTTAATACTTTTCCCTGAATTTGCCTAACCTTTTCGGACCTCGGTTATATAAGCGATTGGTGCTCAATCAAAATTCGGACTTGAAATTGAAAAAATTGATAGTATTTTTTGATAAATTTTCACCTAATTAGTGATTGAATATGTCTATTGGTTTCTTTCGTCACGGCAATATAACCTTAATTAGACATTAATTATTAAAATATCTTTCTGGAATAATTAGAATTAAAATTTCGTCAAAATTTTTACTACTTTTTTCGCTGAAAGTTCTAACCTTTTCGGACCTCTGCTATATAGGGAGAGAGCCATGGCCAACTCATTCGAAAGAGTGGGACTCGAAATTGAAAAAGTGCTAGTATTTTTTTGATAAATTTTCAATTAAATAGTTATTGAATATGTCTATTGATTTTTTTGTCACCCCAATATAACTTTAATTAGAATTTAATTATTAAAATATCTCTTTGGAATAATTAGAATTAATATTTCTAAACTTTTTAATACTTACTTTTTCCCTGAAATTTCTAACATTTTCTGACCTCGGCTATATAAGAGAATGAGCCTTGGATGCTCAATCGAAAATTCCGACTTGAAATTGAAAAAGTACTGAAGTATTTTTTGATGAATTTTCACTTAATTAGTATATGAATATGTCAAATTTTCATTTAATTAGTGATTGAATATGTCTATTGGTTTTTTAATACCCCAATATATTCTTAATTAGACTTTAATTATTAAAGTAGCTCTCTGGAATAAATAAATTAAAATTTCGTCAAAAATTTTAATACTTTTTCCATGAAAATTTTAAACTTTCGGACCTCGGCTATATAAGGTAAGCGAGCCATGGCTGCTCAATCAAAAATTCCGACTTGAAATTGAAAAAGTGCTAGTATTTTTGATGAATTTTCACTTAATTAGTATATGAATATGTCAAATTTTCATTTAATTAGTGATTGAATATGTCTATTGGTTTTTTAATACCCCAATATAACCTTAATTGAACTTTAATTATTAAGTAGCTCTCTGGAATAAATAGAATTAAATTTCGTCAAAAATTTTAATACTTTTTCCATGAAATTTTTAAACTTTTTGGACCTCGGCTATATAAGGTAATGAGCCATGGCTGCTCAATCAAAAATTCGGACTTGAAATTGAAAAAGTGCTAGTATTTTTTTGATGTATTCTCACATAATTAGTGATTGAATATATCTATTGGTTTTTTTGTAACCCCAATATAACCTGAATTAGTCTTTAATTATTAAAATATCTTTCTGGAATAATAGAAATTAAAATTTCGTAAAAATTTTTACTACTTTTTCGGTGAAATTTCTAACCTTTTCGGTCCTCTGTTATATAAGGGAGAGAGCCATGGCTGCTCAATCGAAAAGTCGGACTCGAAACTGAAAAAGTGCTACTATTTTTTTGATAAATTTTCACCTAATTAGTGATTGGATATGTCTATTGGTTCTTGTCATCCCAATATAACCTTAATTATACTTTAATTTTTAAATTATCTCTCTGGAATAATTTGAATTAATATTTCTAAATCTTTTAATACTTTTTCCTGAATTTGCTAACCTTTTCGGACCTCGATTATATAAGCCATTGGTGCTCAATCAAAATTCGGACTTGGAAATTGAAAAAGTGATATAGTATTTTTTGATAAATTTTCACACCTAATTTGTGATTGAATATGGCTATTGGTTTTTTTTTGTCACCGCAATATAACCTTAATTAGACATTAATTATTAAAATATCTTTCTGGAATAATTAGAATTAAAATTTCGTCAAAATTTTTAATTCTTTTCAGCGAAATTTCTAACCTTTTCGGACCTCTGTTATATAAGGGAGAGAGCCATGACTTAACTCAATCGAAAAGTCGGACTCGAAACTGAAAAAGTGCTAGTATTTTTTGATAAATTTTTACCTAATTAGTGATTGGATATGTCTATTGGTTTTTTTGTCATCCCACCATAACTTAAATTAGACTTTAATTATTAAAATATCTCTCTGGATTAATTAGAATTAATGGCTTCGACAAAATTTTTAATACTTTCTCCCTGAAATTTCTAATTTTTTTCGGACCTCGATTATATAAGCCATTGGTGCTCAATCAAAAATTCGGACTTGAAATTGAAAAAGTGATAGTATTTTTTGATAATTTTCACCTAATTAGTGATTGAATATGTCTATTGGTTTTTTTTTGTCACCGCAATATAACCTTAATTAGACATTAATTATTAAAATATCTCTCTGGAATGATTAAATTAAAATTTAGTCAAAATTTTTAATACTTTTTTCCCTGAAATTTCTAACTTTTTCGGACCTTGGCTATATAAGGGATAGAGCCATGGCTGCTAAATCGAAAATTCGGACTCGAAATTGAAATAGTGCTAGTATTTTTTGATAAATTTTCACTTAAATAGTTATTGAATATGTCTATTGGTTTTTTTGTCACCCCAATATAACTTTAATTAGACTTTAATTATTAAAATATCTTTCTGGAATAATTAAATTAAAATTTCGTCAAAATTTTTACTACTTTTCCTTTGAAATTTCTGCCTTTTCGGACCTCTGTTATATAAGGGAGAGAGCCATGGCTGCTCAATCGAAACGTAGGAATCGAAACTGAAAAAGTGCTAGTATTTTTGATAAATTTTCACCTAATTAGTGGTTGAATATGTCTATTGGTTTTGTCACCGCAATATAACCTTAATTAAACTTTAGTGTAAAATATCTCTCTGGAATGATTAGAATTAAAATTTCGACAAAATTTTTAATACTCTATCCTGAAATTTCTAACCTTTTCGGACCTCGGCTATATAAGGAGAGAGCCATGGCTCCTCAATCGAAAATTCGGACTCGAAATTTAAAAAGTGCTAGTATTTTTTTGATAAATTTTCAATTAAATAGTTATTGAATATGTCTATTGATTTTTTTGTCACCCCAATATAACTTTAATTAGACTTTAATTATTAAAATATCTCTCTGGAATGATTAGAATTAAAATTTCGACAAAATTTTTAATACTCTATCCTGAAATTTCTAGCCTTTTCGGACCTCGGCTATATGAGAGAGAGCCGCCAAAATATCAATCGAAAATTCGGACTCGAAATTTAAAAAGTGCTAGTATTTTTTTGATAAATTTTCACTTAAATAGTTATTGAATATGTCTATTGATTTTTTGTCACCCCAATATAACTTTAATTAGACTTTAATTATTAAAATATCTCTCTGGAATGATTAGAATTAAAATTTCGTCAAAATTTTTAATTCTTTTTCCTGAAATTTCTAACGTTTTCGGACCTCGGCTATATAAGGGAGAGAGCCATGGCTCCTCAATCAGAAATTCGGACTCGAAATTTAAAAAGTGCTAGTAATTTTTTGATAAATTTTCACTTAAATAATTTATTGAATATGTCTATTGATTTTTTTGTCACCCCAATATAACTTTAATTAGACTTTAATTATTAAAATATCTTTCTGGAATAATTAGAATAAAAATTTCGTCAAACATCTTTTCCCTGAAATTTCTAACCTTTTCGGACCTCGGTTATATAAGGAGAGAGCCATGGCTGCTCCAATCGAAAAGTCTGACTCGAAACTGAAAAAGTGCTACTATTTTTTGATAAATTTTCACCTAATTAGTGATTGAATATGTCTATTGGTTTTTTTGTCACCGCAATATAATCTTAATTAAACTTTAGTATTAAAATATCTCTGGAATGAATAGAATTAAAATTTCGACAAAATTTTTAATACTTTTTCCATGAAATGTCTAACCTTTTCGGACCTCGGTTATATAAGCCTTTGGTGCTCAATCAATAATTCATTACTTGAAATTGAAAAAGTGCTAGTATTTTTTGATAAATTTTAACTTAATTAGTAATTGAATGTGTCTATTGGTTTCTTTGCCAACCCACTAGAATCGTGTTTCCATTTTAATAATTAAATTCTCTTCCTTGAATAATTAGAATTAGACTTTTCTCAAAATTTAAAATACTTTTCTACCAAATATTTAACCCTTTCAGACCTCTAGGGTATTTAATCGAATGAGCTATGGGTATTCAATTAAAAATTCGGATTTGTTTTTTATAAAATTTTCGTTTTTTGATAGGTTTTCTTCTGCTTAGTGAATGAATGTATCTATAGGTTTGTTTGTCATCCCAATAGAATCGTGATTAGATTTACTTAATTAAATTCTCTCCCTTGAATAATTAGAATTACATTTTTCTCAAAATTTATATAAGCCAATGATCCATGGGTGTTCAATCAAAAATTCGAATTTGTTTTTATAATATTTTCCTATAAATAAGGACACCTATAAATATGGAGCAGCAGAGTCGAAGCTTGGCCTTCTGACAGGCTTGAAAGAGATAATTGTGTCTCTTTATTTGTTTAGCACCCCTATTGATTCATAATTAATATTTATTTGAATAATAAATTATAATCTATGATTATATAAATTTTCATTAAATTCAATATTTTCCAAAAATAATTTCAGTATTTCTAGTTTCAGGGATCCCTATTGATTCATTCCTGGTTTCAGAGACACCTATAAATATGGAGCAGCTGAGTCAACGCTTGGACTTCTGAGAGGATTGAAAGGGATAATTTCGGTGAGTTTTTTGTTACACTTTCCTATTAGGGGAAAGTGGGGGAAACACGAACGCGGGGTAATCCCGAATGCAACAGTTTTGATATATTAGAAATAGATAGCGGTATTTTATTTACGACCATCATGAAGTTCTCTCGGTTGTAGTGCCAGTCAACAACAGGGGACATATAGACGCAAGCACGGGTCAAGTTATGGACATTTCAATTTTTTGTGTGTTTTTGATGTAATTTTTTACGTAAATATAACTTAATATAGTTTTATTTCTATCAACAATAGTAAGATAAACTTTATATAGTTGAATACTCATATATTAATTATTCTATGCCGATAATGCTTAACGGCAAAAGTAACATAACTTATAATACTTTTGTCATTTTAATTGTTTCGACCCTGCGGGGCAATGGCGAACAGACCATGTCGGTAATCTCGAACGTTCGGTATAACCCCGCAGGATCGAAGTTATGTTACTTTTGCCGTTGAGCATTATCGGCATAGAATCATTAATATATGAGTATTCAACTATATAAAGTTTTGCTGTTGATAGAAATAAAACTATATTAAGTTATATTTACGTACAAAATTGGTTGAGTTATTTACGAATGCTTTTAATCGGTGCAGTAATCTTGAAAATGGATTCAGTTCTGCAAGAATATATCCCTTGCGGTCAATTGAAATTCATGGTCAACAAACTGCTGAAAAAGCTTCTGTTGCACAAGATCGCAGTGTTGAAGTTTCAATGCTCAAGCTTATGATGGACGTCCTGTTCATTTCCAATCCAATAACACACAACCGCTTGATACTACTGCATCTTCTTCCATGGTACAAACTTCTGGTTCAGCAATAGATGATCTTGGTGGACATGACAATTCAGTTACAGCTGTAGAGGCGAGCACGCTGTCAGTTTTTCTAACTGAAATCGTTGAAGTGCCTATAAATCCTCCCAAAACATCTAAGCGCAACATTATAAAGAAGAATTATTTTAACAAGCACACCTATTAAAGATCAATTAGAAGAAAATAAAAATAAAAAGCGAGCATAAGAAGAAGGAATCAAAAGAAAAGCTGCAAAAATACCAAGGAAAAAACTGAAATGAAAAGACTGAAACGTGATCGTAGCAAATATAAAAACGAAGAAACTAAAAAAGTATTGATCAATTTCAAGAATATTAAAGAGTTTAGTGATTCTAGTCAAGAAAAGAAAGAAGGAAAGGACGAAACTATTGACTACTATAAATAAATAAATTTTAATTCACTAATTTTATAATAATAAAACTTGAGCAAGATGCGAGGTAGGTTTCACAAAAAAGAAATAAAACAAAATTGCAATTTGAATTCGATATATTTCGGGGGCTTATTATTGGAAGAATGTATCTAATATCTGATTTTTTGCAACTCAAGGTGTTTTTAATTTAATTTTATCAGCTTACTTATTTGCCATTGAATGATTAGAAAATCAAAATTGTATATAGTTTTCCTAATATTAAATTATCCTTTTCAGGTTTCATGTTTATAAATCCAGATTAGTTGGTTCGATTCCTATTCATTTAAATGGCTCCATCGATATTGATAACTTAGGTAATTTTTTTATTACTTTTACTTTTATTAATATTTAAGTCTTTCGTGTTCTGAAAGTATAAATTCAGAGCTCCTACTTTTACCAAATATAAGTTAAGCCTTTCGGGTCTCAGGGACATAAATTTACAGCTCCAAAGTCGAACCCTAGCCCCTCAGTCTTGAACGTGATTATTATTTATGTAAATTCTTTGTTAGAATTTCTTATTATTATTTTGAACATTGTATCTATTTGTTTGTTTAGCACCCCGTATTGATTCTTAGTTAAAATTTATTTGAATAATTATAGGCAATAATTATGTAAGATTACATAATGCTGATTGAATATTTTCAATAGATTTCCCAAAAATAATTCCAGCGTTTCTTTTTTCAGGGATATAAATTCGGAGCAGCTGGGTTGACGCTTGGACTTCTGACAGCCTTGACAGAGATAATTTCGGTGAGTTTTTTGTTACAATTTCTTATTAGTGGAAGAATGTGTCTATTTATTTGTTTAGTACCCATATAGTCTCTTTTAAAAATTTAATTGACTAATTATGATAACTGATTATTTAAAATTTTATTACATTGAATATTTTCAATAGTTTTTCCCACAAAAAGCTTTTCGACTCTCAGGGTTATAAATTCAGAGCACTTCAGTCATTTCACAGGTTCGAAATTGATAATTTTATTAAGTTTTTTATAGAATTTCTTCTTATTAGTTCAAGAATTTGTCATTTTTTTCTTTGGAACGCCGAACGATTCTTAATCATATTTTAGTTAACTAATTATTCCCACTGTTCAATTGAAATTACATTAAAGTCAACATTTCCTAAAGTTTTTTGCAAAAATGAATTTTTTCTTTCGAGCTCCTGGATATAAATTTAGAACACTTAGCTCGAACCCCATTCATCTCACAGACACGAATAATTTTATGAGTTTTTTGAATTTTTCTGTTTTTTTTTTTTTTTTTTTTTTTTAATTGTAATTAAATTGAAGTCAAAATTTTAAATAGTTTTAACTAATTATTGCCGCTAATTAATTAAAATGACTTTAAAGTCAAAATTTTCAATATAGTTTTTCCAAAAATAAATTTTTCCTTTCTGGACCCAGGGATATAAATTCAGAACACCTGACTCGAACTCCAGTCATGTAACACAGAAATTAAAGTGAAAAGTTTGATGAATTTTTTGAAATCTTCTGTTTGGAACCCTAATCGAATCTTAATTTAAATTTAGTATTATAAAATATCTCCCTCAATAATTATAATAACATTATATTCAAAATTTTAAATAATTTTACCAAATACAAGTTAAGCCTTTTGGGTCTCAGGGATATAAATTGTACCTAAGTTGAACCCTGGGCAACTCCAAACCTTTTTTTTGGCTTTTCAGCCATTCTAGCCATAAGCCAATTTACGATACTAATTATTTATTTTTTAAATTTGTCTCTACCTTCCCCCGGGGTCAGGCTTTAGTCGGATGCCTCGAGTCGGGTCCGCTTGGTTAGCAGGCTGTCATGCTAACCCCTAGCCTACCCGACTCCCCAACTCCCAACCTTGAAAGTGATTATTTATTGAAGTTTGTTTGAAATTTGAGGTGATTATTTGTGTAAATTGTTTATTAAAATTTCTTCTTATTGTTTTGAAGATTGTGTCTATTTGTTTGTTTAGCACCCCTATTGATTCTTAGTTAAAATATATTTGAATAATAAATTATAGTCAATGATTATGTAAAATTTCATCAAATTCAATATTCTCATTAAATAATTTTCTCAAAAATAATTTCAGCTTTTCTGGTTTCAGGATTATAAATTCGGAGCAGCTGCGTCGAAGCTTGGACGTCTTTACAGGCTTCAAAGAGATAATTTCGGTGAGTTTTTTTTTCAATTTCTTATTAGTGGAAGAATATGTCTCTTTGTTTGTTTGGCACCCTTATTGATTCTTAATTAAATTTTAATTCACTAATTATGTACACTGATTATTTAAAATAACATTACATTAAATATTTTCAATAGTTCCCGCCCCCCCCCCAAAAAAAAAACCTTTGGGATCTCAGGGTTATAAATTCAGAGCACTTCGTTCGAACCTCACTCAAGTTACAGATACGAAAATGAAGTTTTGATAAAATTTCTTCTTATTATTGAAGGAGACAATAAAAGAGTGTGTCTTCTGCTGGAATTATAAATTTTATTTATTTATAACGAGACTATAGTTTCGAGGGCTTTGCCCTCTTCATCAGTCTATTACAATGTATTCACAGGAATTAATTCATAAACATATTGTCGACTTATAAACTCGAGCTGTTGGGGTTCGATTCCCAAGGGGTGAATACAACTCTGTGTAATAAAAAATATCGATAACATATTAGAAATATTTTCTTATTGGAGAGACGGAGAGAAGTTACAAATTAAAAACAGTTTTTAATCGGTAAACTCCTGATGATGGACTAATATATTGAGTTTGTATAAACCTCTGAGTTTTTTTTCATTCACTGTGAAACTACACACCCTTTACTTTATTAATTACTATCATGTTTCACCTAAAACCTACACCATTTTCCCTAAGTAAAAAAAATTATCTCTTAGTTAAGAATTAAAAAAAAAAAAATTATTGCCTGTTTATTTGGAAAAATAACTTCAAAAGTACTTTTAATCTAAAGTTAATAAAAAAGGTGACTATTTTTAATTAATAAAATAAATATTCATATAACGTTTCAGTTTGTTTTTTATTTAAATTAAGTAATTTCACTACATAGAAAATAATTTATTTGAAAACATTTTAAATAAAATATTGTAAGTAGAATTATTTTTCTGTTTTCTTTTTGTTAATTTGTGGAATGGTCGAATCGAGTTGCCCATCTGAAAAAAAAACAAGATTGGAATTAATATATTTTATAAAATTGGAAATAGAATTATATTTTATATGACGAATTAGAATTATATTTAAATATTAATTTATTTAAATTTAATTATATTTTCTAATAATTTTATGTATTTCTTTTACAGATCACTTGCTGATTCAATCTCCTGCTTACTGTTCATCTCCAAGAAAATTTATTATCTTTTGAATATGATAATATTTTGTAAGTTTAAATAATTATATATTATATGTTTGAATAATAATTGATGGGTATGTATAAAAAAAAATGAATAAAATAATATTTATTAAAAGAAAACCCTCTTTCATTTCAAAATTCCTAATGAGATCCTTTGAAAGCCAAGCCCCTTCATCACCTCTAACTCCGCCGACCGGCTGGCATCCCGGTTGCCCGGTCGCCCTTAGCGGCGGGCGGGGCGGAGCTTCTCCCCTGCTCGAGCCGCTTCTCCGCCGGGCGTCGGACGGCTCCGCTGGCTTTCGGCTGGCCGCTTGGAGGGGACACTGGCTATATAAGTCGTGTTTCGCGCTGGGTGGTTGGTTGGGGGTGGATGGTGGTGGGATGCACACCTCTACACATATTGTCTGGATCAAGAGGTCCAAGAGAATTGAAAAAATATCTTTTATTTAAAATATATCGCTTTTTGATTTATAGTAGTAGTAAATCTGTATATAGACTTGTAATTTTTTTTCATTTTATTAGATTTATAGTAGTAGTAAAACTCGACTTTTGTATTTTCATCTATTAAGTAGTAAGTAAGTAAGTAGTAAAAAAGCATTTGGACTTTTAATTTTTTTTATCATTTTATTGAATTTATAGTGGGCCCTTATCAACATTATCTTAAAATTCAAGGGTACAACTTTTTTCGAGTTTCTTTGACGAAATTATAATTTTCTATATCTTTATAATACTCTATACTAGGAATAAGTATATAATTGATAAATTAGTTGAGTTTATTGATTAAATTTCTTCTTAGTAAATGGAAGAAATGTATCTGTTTGTTCAACCTAAGTGATTTTTAATTTCATTATACTAACTTAAGAAGAGTTGCCTCTGATTAATTAGCTTTATATTAAAATCAAAATTTTATTTAGTTTTCCCAAGAATAAATTATGTCTTTCGCGACTCAATGGTATAAATTCAGAGCTATGGCTCGATGCCAAGCCAAGGCGGAAACATGAAAATCAATTGATCGGTGAATTTTTTGAAAACATGTTTTCTTTTTAGTAGAAGAATGTATCTGTTTCATTGCCCCCCCCCCCCTATTTCATTATTATAGTAACTTAATAATTGTCTTTGAATAAACAGAATTACATAAAAGTCAAAATTTTATATAGTTTTTCTAGGAAAAAGCTAACCTTTTCGGATCTCAAGTGTATAAATTCATAGTCCCTGTGTCGATCCGCAGTGACCTGAAAGGCTCGAAATTGATCACATCAGTGATTTTTTCATAAATTTCTTCTTATTAGTGGAAGAATGTATCTGTTTGTTCATTTCTCAACCAAAGTGATTTTGAATTTAAATATACTAACTTAAGAATTGTCTCTCAATAATTAGCTTTACATTAAAATCAAAATTTTATTTAGTTTTTCCAAGAGAAAAAAAGAAAGGATTACTATTTGAAAGTAGTCTCGCATATGAGCCGTTTTCGTTGAAAGTGGTGTAAATCCATTTTTTGTTATTTCGAGATTTTGTATTTATATTTTTATAAATACATATATTTATATACTCGTATATTTCGATATTTTTATTTTGACGAATTCATGAGGATATTGTATTATAAATATGAAAAAAGGACTATGTCTAACTAAAACGGACTATAACTCATTTTTTTCAAAATTTGACTTCACCACTTTCAAAGAAAACGGCTCATATATGAATTAGAAAGAATTTAGTGTAGGACTAGTTAGGAGTTTGTGTAAGGAAACTTATTTAAATAAATAAAAAGATAATATATAATAGCATTTCTCAATTTTTATTTGAAAATATAATATTAATTACAGAATAAAAGTCACATTGATACATTCATACAGGTGAAGCTAATATAAAGTGTGTTAAAATGTGTAAAATAATTTAACATCCAAATAAATATATTTTTTATTATTTTAATAATAATTAGAATAATATTACATAGAGTTCAAAACCAAGAGATTACAATTTTAGACATTAAATTCTGTAAAATCATAACATTTTTTAGTCAATACAATAAATTATTGAAATCTTAATAAATGAACATTTCCATCATTCTTGAAATAATAAACATTCACTTATTAAAATATGAAAGAATGAATATTATTTAAACATAAATACAAATATTCGAAATTAGCTTTGAAATTAATTATTATTATTTATTCAATTATTTTTACCTATTAAGCAATCGTAAGATGTAATATAATATGAAAAAAAACTTGGTATAAATATTAAACGCAAAGTTAGATAGTGCATATATAGATATATTTTTTTCTATCAAATAATTTCTGCAACAAAGCAGGCTTCGAACGTGTCATATGATCTGTGAAATTGTTTTGGAATTCATTCGACCACCCAAGGTAAACTAAGAAAATTGTCCAACGAAGTTCCGGTTTCTGATTTTGCAAATGTGTTCAAGTAATCATAGAGTATAATTAAGAGACTCTATTATTATTTGAAGAGTTTAGATATTTAGTAACATTAAAACACTTATGCTTTTGAATACATTTTTAATTACAGAATATTATATTTGTATTTTAATTATACTATACATTCTGTAATTAAAAAAATAAATCAAAGACATGAGTGTTTTCATGTTACTAAAAATTTAAAACAACATTTATATATATATATATATTATATTTATATATATATATATATATATATCTTAGTTTATATATAAATATATAATACTATATATACATAAAATACTACGAAAATACTATATATCTTTGTTTGTATATATATATATATATATATATATATATATATATATATATATATAATATTATATATAAAATACTAGTATAGTATATATATATACACTATACTAATAGTATGTAATAATGTATATGATTGAATTTGTATAACAGTATGTAAAGAAAAAAAATTCTCAAATAAATGTTATTTTCAAAAGAGCCCCCCCCCCCCCTTTCATTTCAAAATACCATTCCTAAAATATACATTGACTTCCCGTCCATCCCGCTTAACTCCTCCGCCGCTCGAGTTCTGCAGGAGGGGTGACCCCTCCACCTGGGCCACCACACCCGGGGGACTCGGGGCGCTCCGCCGGTTTTCGGCGGCCTTCGGTGGCTGGCTACTTGGAGGGGAGACTCGGCTATATAAGTAATTTTTCGCAGGGGATGGTTGGTCGGGATTTGGGATGGATGAAAATTTTACACTTCAAGTGTTTAAATTACTATATATATATATATACACTATACTAAACAACCATTAATAATCTTAATATAGTAATTTAAACACTTGAAGTGTAAAATATCCATCCCAAACCCCAACCAACCATCCCCAGCGGAAAATTTACTTATATAGCCGAGTCTCCCTCCAAGTGGACAGCCGCCGGAGGCCGCCGAAAAGCTGGCGGAGTGCCCCGAGTCTCTCAGGTGAGGTGTCCCAGGCGGAGGAGTGCATCCCTCCTTCGGGACTTCGAGCGGCTCCGCTGGCCTGTGCCGGCGGAGATAAGCGGGATTGGCGGGCAGTCAATGGATATTATAGGAATGGTATTTTGAAATGAAGGGGGGGGTTCTTTTTGAAAATAAAATTTATTTGACATCTTTTTTCTTTACATATTATTATACAAATTAAGTCATGCATTATTACATACTATTATATAAATTAAATGACATATATTATTTCATACTGTTATACAAATTCAATCATATACATTATTACATATTATTATACAAATTAAATTACATATTTAATTATACATACATATTTAGAATAATTCATTTTCTTGAAGATGAACACCGAGGAAGTAGATTGAGCCGGATATTGATCTGTAAAATAAAAATACCAGTTATTTAACTAACTCCGCGACTAACTCTAAATGAAATATTATAATTTATAAAATATATTAATTTTAAATCTTTCTTTTTTTTCAGATGGACAACAACTGAGTCGCCATTGACTAAATCAAACAAGAGAAATTAAATATATTTATTATGTAAAAAAATAATGTACTATAAATTCATTAACATAACTTGATTTGAATTTTAATAAAAAACAAAGTATATTATTTTTGCTGTTTTTATTTGAATATTTATTATATTTATTTAAATATAATAAATCTACCTCATTTTTATCCTATCCCTAAATTCTTTCAATCAAATCGCCTTTACTTTTTAATTTGAATAATCATTTAAAAATAAATATAAAATCATTGAGATGTAAATTAACAAGTACCTATAAATTTATATAATTTTATTTATTTATAAGAGACTATAGTTTCGAGAACCTAGTCTTCATCTAATATTTTCACTTTTCACTTTATAAATAGTTTTAAAAAATGTAGAAATAATTAAAATTAATTAAACTATTTCAAATCAGGGTGAATTCAAAGAAAAAAAATTCTAGAATACCTATCATTTTTAAATAGAGAAATCTCTAACAGAATGTGAAACGCAAGTTGTAACCCTTAATTCTGGAATAGCAACACAAACGTTTGTGAAATGATCATTTTAATATAACAACAAAACCAATTTACTAACATTCAATCTGGTAAAATTATTGGATAAAAAAACTTGGTAGGTTTCACATTAAGATATAAAAAATAAAACGAATTTATTTTTGGAGAATCTTTAATCTCGATATATATATATATATATATATTTCGGATGACTAACCCATCTTCAGGAGCA
Organism: Forficula auricularia; assembly: GCA_024734495.1. Classification (NCBI taxonomy): domain Eukaryota; kingdom Metazoa; phylum Arthropoda; class Insecta; order Dermaptera; family Forficulidae; genus Forficula; species Forficula auricularia. The sequence continues at coordinate 2,216,644 of JALMQS010000102.1, forward strand.
ATAGAAAGTGACCGACTAAAAATTTTGAGAAAAATCTAATTCGAATTATTCAAGGGTAGACATTTTAATGATTAAAGTCACCCGAAATATATATATATCGAGATTAAAGATTCTCCAAAAATAAATTCGATTTATTTTTTATATCTTAATGTGAAACCGACCAAGTATTTTTTTATCCAATAATTTTAAAAAATGTTTCACCAAGTACCAACACCAAATTCCTTAAAAACTATTCAATCTGGTAAATAACCCATGAGAATTTTATTTATTAATAAAAATAATAATAATGAAGGTCAAAACTTCGAAATTATAATCTCTAACAAAAAAAAATAAATTTATAATTTTCTATTTAATATATAATAGAATAATTAACATATTAACGAGAATTGTTTTGATCGCGCTTTTTAAACAAGATATATATCGCGAGACTACTGCTGGTTGAAGCTATTGGAGTCTGTTGAGACTTAAGTCTGGACCAAGAGAGAATAAAAAAGATAGATCCATTTAGCTATAATACAACGTCATTTCGAGGTTTAGCCCGAATGACGTTTTTAATATCAAACACTGATATGGATAACAAAATGAATTTGGAATGTGAGATGTTTTGAATTCAATCTCCCAGTCCAGCGCGCTAGATCTGTTAACACGTATGTTAGGTGTTTGCTATTAATTAATCATAACTTTCCTGTTTTTGATTCGATCGTGAATCGAAAGCAGGTGATTTAGGTCAAAATATTAAGTGAAAATAATATCTGAATTTATATATTTCTAATTTGAAATAATGAAGTTAAATAAATTTATAATTTTCTCATTAATATATCAAAGAATAATTAACATATTAACGAGAATTGTTTTGATCGGGCTTTTTAATAGCAAACATCTAACATGTATGTTAACAGATCTCCCTGGACTGGGAGAGTGAATATATAACATCTCACATAGTATTTCAAATTCATTTGGTGGTCCATATCAGTGTTTGATATAAAAAACGTAATGCGGGCTAAAAGCGAAATGACGTTGAATTATAGCTAAATGAATGATATCTTTATCATTCTCTGTTGGTCCAGACATAATCCTCAGAAGACTCCAATAGCTTCTTCAACCAGCAGTAGTCTCGCGATATATATGTTGTTTAAAAAGAAAAAATTAAAAATTGTGGTTAATATGTTAATTATTCTTTGATATATTAATGAGAAAATTATAAATATATTTAACTTTATTGTTTCAAGTTAGAAATATATAAATTCGGATATTATTTTCACTTAATATTTGACTAAAATCACCTGCTTTCGATTCACGATAGAATCAAAAATAGGAAACTTATGATAAAAAAATAATATATATTCATCGTAACAAATAACAATCATATCTAAAAAAAAACAATCTGAAAACGATTATTTGAAGTCCAAACGTTTCGGGAGAAGTTCTAACTTTATCAATGACCAATTTAACAAATTTAAAAAAATAATTTAAGAAAGGAATATAAAGCAACTATTTTTGATATTATAATATATTACATTCTTAAAGAAAGTATTTTTTCAAATTTGTTAAAATTTCCATTGATTAAGGGAAAATATCTCGCTGAAACATTTGTAATTCAAATAAAAAAGTTGTACCAGAGAGGCAACCGTAACGTCGAAATTCTTTCAGAAATAATATACTTATAAGAAAAAAAATATGTTTACTATCTTATATCAAGTTCGAATTTTTGTTCGAAAAGCGCCATGGCTCATTCGATTATAAAGACTCTGGTACAAAATGGTTAAATATCTCGGAGGGGGGGCGGGAGGAGTATTAAAAATTACGAGAGTTTATAAAAATTCTGCTACTCTCGGCAAAAAGAAACTTTAAATTAGATCATAATTTGATTATCACTTAAAAAATAATATTAAAAAAAAAAGAGATTCAAAATTGCCAATCAATATATTAGTAAATATGTTAATGATATTGTTGAAATAATTAAAAAGAATTCAAATATTTTGTTAAGGCATTATAATCATTTTGGCTGTAGAAAGAAATAATTTTGGTAATAAATAACGATTCTTGGGGGTAAATTTTTGGGTTTTTATTATATAAAGAAAAGAAAAAGACTAACTCACCTCCAGAGCTCCAGCTCCATCAAAGACTCGTCTCCAAATAGGTGTGTCCTCTCGACGATATCTTCTGAAAATAGACAGAAGGGAAAATAAAACTAATTGATTACACCACTAGTAATTTTTAAAACTTTAAGCGAAATAAAATTAAAACGTAAATATTTAAAATAAAATAAAAAAACAATAGACACATTGTTACGGTAAAGGGGAGAAAAACTATTAAAAATATGACCAGTTTATCAATGTTAAGTAAAAATTTTTGTATAACACCCATGGCTCATTCGCTTATATACGCTGAGGTACGAAAGGGTTAAATATTTAAAGAGAAAAGTATTAAAAATTTTGAGGAAAATGTAATTCGAATTATTCAAGGGCAGATATTTTAATAATTAAAGTCTAATCAAGATTCGATTGGGATGGCAAAGAAACCAATAGACACATTCAATCACAAATCAGGTGAAAATTTATAAAGAATTACAAGCACTTTATCAAATTCAATTCGAAATTTTTGATTAAACACCCATGGCTCATTCGCTTATATACCATGAGGTCCGAAAGTGTAAATAATTAAGGGGAAAAGTATTAAAAATTTTGAGGAAAATGTAATTCGAATTATTCAAGGGTAGTTATTTTAATAATTAAAGCCTAAGTCTACTGAAGTGACAAACAAATCAATAGACACATTAAATCACAAATGAGGTGAAAATATATCAAAAAAAATACGAGAACTTTATGAAATTCAAGTCCAAATTTTTGATTGAACACCCATGGCTCATTCGCTTATATACCCTGAGGTCCGAAAGGGTTAAATATTTAAGGGAAACGTATTAAAAATTTTGAGGAAAATGTAATTCGAATTATTCAAGGGTAGTTATTTTAATAATTAAAGTCTAATCAAGATTCTACTGGGGTAGCAAACAAACCATCAGACACATTCAATCACAAATCAGGTGAAAATTTACCAAAAAATACGAGGATTTTATGAAATTCAATTGAACACTCATGGCTCGTTGGCTTATATACCCTGAGGTCCAAAAGGGTTGAATATTTCAAGGGAGGTAAGTATTAAAAATTTTGAGGAAAATGTAATTCGAGTTATTCAAGGGTAGTTATTTTAATAATTAAATTCTAATTAAGATTCTATTGGGGGTCAAACAAACGAATAGAAACATTCAATCACAAATTTAGGAAAAAAAAATACGAGCATTTTCTAAAATTCAATTCGGAATTTTTGATTGAACACCCATAGCTCATTCGTTTATATACCCTGAGGTCCAAAAGAGCTTGAATATTTCAAGGGAGGTAAGTATTAAAAATTTTGAGGAAAATGTAATTCGAGTTATTCAAGGGTAGTTATTTTAATAATTAAATTCTAATTAAGATTCTATTGGGCTGACAAACAAACCAATAGACACATTCAATCACAAATGAGGTGAAAATATATCAAAAAATACGAGAACTTTATAAAATTCAAGTCCGAATTTTTGATTGAACACCCATGGCTCATTCGCTTATATACCCTGAGGTCCGAAAGGGATGAATATTTAAGGGGAAAAGTATAAAAATTTTGAGGAAAATGTGATTCGAATTATTCAAGGGTAGTTATTTTAATAATTAAAGTCTAATGAAGATTCTACTGGGGTGGCAAACAAACCATCAGACACATTCAATCAGAAATCAGGTGAAAATTTACTAAAAAATACGAGCATTTTATTAAAAAAGGAAAATGTAATTTGAATTATTCTAGGGTAGATATTTTAATAATTAAATTCTAATTAAGATTCTATTGGTCTGACAAACAAATAATTAGACACATTCAATCACAAATGAGGTGAAAATATATCAAAAAATACGAGAACTTTATGAAATTCAAGTCCAAATTTTTGATTGAACACCCATGGCTCATTCTCTTATATACCTTGAGGTCCGAAAGGGTTAAATATTTAAGGGGAAAGGTATTAAAAATTTTGAGGAAAAATGTAATTCGAATTATTCAAGGGTAGTTATTTTAATAATTAAAGTCTAATCAAGATTCTACTGGGGTAGCAAACAAACCATCAGACACATTCAATCACAAATCAGGTGAAAATTTACCAAAAAATACGAGGATTTTATGAAATTCAATTGAACACTCATGACTCGTTGGCTTATATACCCTGAGGTCCAAAAGGGTTGAATATTTCAAGGGAGGTATGTATTAAAAATTTTGAGGAAAATGTAATTTGAATTATTCTAGGGTAGATATTTTAATAATTAAAGTCTAATTGAGATTCTACTGGGGTGGAAAACAAACCAATAGACACATTCAATCACAAATGAGGTGAAAATTTATAAAGAAATACGAATACTTTATCAAATTCAATTCCGAATTTTTGATTAAACACCCATGGCTCATTCGCTTATATATCCCCTGAGGTCCAAAAAGGTTGAATATTTCAAGGGAGGTAAGTATTATAAATTTTGAGGAAAATGTAATTCGAATTATTCAAGGGTAGTTATTTTAATAATTAAAGTCTAATCAAGATTCTACTGGGATGGCAAACAAACCATCAGACACATTCAATCACAAATCAGGTGAAAATTTACTAAAAAATACGAGCATTTTTATGAAATTCAAGCTCCGAATTTTTGATTGAACACCCAAGGCTCATTCGCTTATATACCCTGAGGTCCGAAAGGGTTAAATATTTAAGGGGAAACGTATTAAAAATTTTGAGGAAAATGTAATTAGAATTATTCAAGGGTAGTTATTTCAATAATTAAAGTCTAATTAAGATTCTACTGGGATGGCAAACAAACCATACAGACACATTCAATCACAAATCACGTGAAAATATATCAAAAAATACGAGAACTTTATGAAATTCAAGTCCAAATTTTTGATTGAACACCCAGGCCTGATCCTCTTATATACCCTGAGTTCCGAAAGGGTTAAATATTTAAGGGGAAAATATTAAAAATTTTGATTAAAATGTAATTACAATTTATTCGAGGGTAGTTATTTTAATAATTAAAGTCTAATCAAGATTCTACTGGGGTGGGAAACAAACCAATAGACACATTCAATCACAATTCGGGTGATAATTTACCAAAAAATACGAGCATTTTATTAAATTCAAGTCCGAATTTTTGATTGAACACCCATGGCTCATTGGCTTATATACCCTGAGGTCCAAAAGGGTTGAATATTTCAAGGGAGGTAAGTATTAAAAATTTTGAGGAAAATGTAATTCGAGTTATTCAAGGGTAGTTATTTTAATAATTAAATTCTAATTAAGATTCTATTGTGGGGTCAAACAAACGAATAGAAACATTCAATCACAAATCAGGTGAAAATTTAGCAAAAAATACGAGCATTTTCTAAAATTCAAGTCGGAATTTTTGATTGAACACCCATAGCTCATTCGTTTATATACCCTGAGGTCCAAAAGAGTTGAATATTTCAAGGGAGGTAAGTATTAAAAATTTTGAGGAAAATGTAATTCGAGTTATTCAAGGGTAGTTATTTTAATAATTAAATTCTAATTAAGATTCTATTGGGGTGGTCAAACAAACCAATAGACACATTCAATCACAAATCAGGTGAAAATTTATCAAAAAATACGAGAACTTTATGAAATTCAAGTCCGAATTTTTGATTGAACACCCATGGCTAATTCGCTTATATACCCTGAGGTCCGAAAGGGATGAATATTTAAGGGGAAAAGTATTAAAAATTTTGAGGAAAATGTGATTCGAATTATTCAAGGGTAGTTATTTTAATAATTAAAGTCTAATCAAGATTCTACTGGGGTGGCAAACAAACCATCAGACACATTCAATCACAAATCAGGTGAAAATTTACCAAAAAATACGAGCATTTTATAAAATTCAAGTCCGATTTTTTGATTGAACACCCATGGCTCATTCGCTTATATAACCTGAGGTCCAAAAGGGCTCAATATTTCAAGGGAAATATATTAATAATTTTAAGGAAAATGTAATTTGAATTATTCTAGGGTAGATATTTTAATAATTAAATTCTAATTAAGATTCTATTGGTCTGACAAACAAATCAATAGACACATTCAATCACAAATGAGGTGAAAATATATCAAAAAATACGAGAACTTTATGAAATTCAAGTCCAAATTTTTGATTGAACACCCATGGCTCATTCGCTTATATACCCTGAGGTCCGAAAGGGTTAAATATTTAAGGGAAAGGTATTAAAAATTTTGAGGAAAATGTAATTCGAATTATTCGAGGGTAGTTATTTTAATAATTAAAGTCTAATCAAGATTCTACTGGGATTGCAAACAAAACACTAGACACATTCAATCACAAATCAGGTGAAAATTTACCAAAAAATACGAGGATTTTATGAAATTCAATTGAACACTCATGACTCGTTGGCTTATATACCCTGAGGTCCAAAAGGGTTGAATATTTCAAGGGAGGTATGTATTAAAAATTTTGAGGAAAATGTAATTTGAATTATTCTAGGGTAGATATTTTAATAATTAAAGTCTAATTGAGATTCTACTGGGGTGGAAAACAAACCAATAGACACATTCAATCACAAATGAGGTGAAAATTTATCAAAAAATACGAATACTTTATCAAATTCAAGTCCGAATTTTTGATTAAACACCCATGCCTGATCCTCTTATATATCCCCTGAGTTCCAAAAAGGTTGAATATTTCAAGGAGTTAAGTATTATAAATTTTGATGAAAATGTAATTCGAATTATTCAAGGGTAGTTATTTTAATAATTAAAGTCTAATTAAGATTCTACTGGGGTGGCAAACAAACCATACGGACACATTCAATCACAAATCAGGTGAAAATTTATCAAAAAATACGAGAAACTTTATGAAATTCAAGTCCGAATTTTTGATTGAACACCCATGCCTGATCCTCTTATATACCCTGAGTTCCGAAAGGGTTAAATATTTAAGGGGAAAGTATTAAAAATTTTGATTAAAATGTAATTCGAATTATTCAAGGGTAGTTATTTTAAAAATTAAAGTCTAATTCAGATTCTACTGGGGTGGGAAACAAACCAATCGGACACATTCAATCACAAATCAGGTGAAAATTTACCAAAAAATACGGAACATTTTATGAAATTCAAGTCCGAATTTTTGATTGAACACCCATGGCTCATTGGCTTATATACCCTGAGGTCCAAAAGGGTTGAATATTTCAAGGGAGGTAAGTATTAAAAATTTTGAGGAAAATGTAATTCGAATTATTCTAAGGCTAGATATTTTAATAATTAAAGTCTAATTGAAGATTCTACTGGGGTGGCAAACAAACCAATAGACACATTCAATCACAAATGAGGTGAAAATTTATCAAAGAAATATGGAATACTTTATCAAATTCAAGTCCGAATTTTTGATTAAACACCCATGGCTCATTCGCTTATATATCCCCTGAGGTCCAAAAGGGTTGAATATTTCAAGGGAGGTAAGTATTATAAATTTTGAGGAAAATGTAATTCGAATTATTCAAGGGTAGTTATTTTAATAATTAAAGAATAATCAAGATTCTATTGGGGTGTCAAACAAACCAAAAGAGATATTCAATCACTATTCAGGTGAAATTTATCAAAAAAATACGAGAACTTTATAAAATTCAAGTCTGAATTTTAGAATAAACACCCATGGCTCATTCGCTTATATAACCTGTGATCCGATAGGGTTAAATATTTAAGGGAAAAATATTAAAAATTTTGAGGAAAATGTAATTCGAATTATTCAAGGGTAGTTATTTTAATAATTAAAGTCTAATCAAGATTCTACTGGGGTGGCAAACAAACCATCGGACACATTCAATCACAAATCAGGTGAAAATTTATCAAAAAATACGAGAATTTTATGAAATTCAAGTCCGAATTTTTGATTGAACACCCATGGCTCAATCGGCTTATATACCCTGAGGTCCAAAAGTGTTGAATATTTCAAGGGAGGTAAGTATTAAAAATTTTGAGGAAAATGTAATTCGAGTTATTCAAGGGTAGTTATTTTAATAATTAAATTCTAATTAAGATTCTATTGGGATGTCAAACAAACGAATAGAACACATTCAATCACAAATCAGGTGAAAGTTTACCAAAAACTACGAGCATTTTATAAAATTCAAGTCCGAATTTTTGATTGAACACCCATGGCTCATTCGCTTATATACCCTGAGGTCCGACAAGGGCTCAATATTTCAAGTGAAAAGTATTAATAATTTTGAGGAAAATGTAATTCGAATTATTCTAGGGTAGATATTTTAATAATTAAAGTCTAATTAAGATTCTATTGGGCTGACAAACAAACCAATCAGACACATTCAATCACAAATGAGGTGAAAATTTATCAAAAAATACGAGAAACTTTATGAAATTCAAGTCCGAATTTTTGATTGAACACCCATGGCTCATTCGCTTATATACCCTGAGGTCCGAAAGGGTTAAATATTTAAGGGGAAAGGTATTAAAAAATTTTGATGAAAATGTAATTCGAATTATTCGAGGGTAGTTATTTTAATAATTAAAGTCTAATCAAGATTCTACTGGGGTAGCAAACAAACCATCGGACACATTCAATCACAAATCAGGTGAAAATTTACCAAAAAATACGAGGAACTTTATGAAATTCAAGTCTGAACACTCGATTGAACACCCATGCCTGGTCCTCTATATACCCTGAGGTCCAAAAGGGTTGAATATTTCAAGGGAGGTATGTATTAAAAATTTTGAGTAAAATGTAATTTGAATTATTCTAAGGGTAGATATTTTAATAATTAAAGTCTAATTGAGATTCTACTGGGGTGGAAAACAAACCAATCAGACACATTCAATCACAAATGAGGTGAAAATTTATCAAAGAAATACGAATACTTTTATCAAATTCAAGTCCGAATTTTTGATTGAACACCCATGGCTCATTCGCTTATATACCCTGAAGTCCAAAAGGGTTGAATATTTCAAGGGAAAAGTATTAAAAATTTTGAGGAAAATGTAATTCGAATTATTCAAGGGTAGTTATTTTAATAATTAAAGTCTAATCAAGATTCTACTGGGGTGGCAAACAAACCATCGGACACATTCAATCACAAATCAGGTGAAAATTTATCAAAAAATACGGAAACTTTATGAAATTCAAGTCCGAATTTTTGATTGAACACCCATGCCTGATCCTCTTATATACCCTGAGTTCCGAAAGGGTTAAATATTTAAAAGTATTAAAAATTTTGATTAAAATGTAATTCGAATTATTCAAGGGTAGTTATTTTAATAATTAAAGTCTAATCAAGATTCTACTGGGGTGGGAAACAAACCAATCAGACACATTCAATCACAATTCGGGTGATAAATTTACCAAAAAATACGAGACATTTTATTAAATTCAAGTCCGAATTTTTGATTGAACATCCATGGCTCATTCGCTTATATACCCTGAGGTCCAAAAGGGTTGAATATTTCAAGGGAGAAGTATTAAAAATTTTGAGGAAAATGTAATTCGAATTATTCTAGGGTAGTTATTTTAATAATTAAAGTCTAATTAAGATTCTACTTGGGTGGAAAACAAACCAATAGACACATTCAATCACAAATCAGGTGAAAATTTATAAAGAAATATGAATACTTTATCAAATTCAATTCCGAATTTTTGATTAAACACCCATGGCTCATTCGCTTATATATCCCCTGAGGTCCAAAAAGGTTGAATATTTCAAGGGAGGTAAGTATTATAAATTTTGAGGAAAATGTAATTCGAGTTATTCAAGGGTAGTTATTTTAATAATTAAATTCTAATTAAGATTCTATTGGGTGGTCAAACAAACGAATAGAAACATTCAATCACAAATTAGGTGAAATTTACAAAAAATACGAGCATTTTCTAAAAATTCAAGTCGGAATTTTTGATTGAACACCCATAGCTCATTCGTTTATATACCCTGAGGTCCAAAAGAGTTGAATATTTCAAGGGAGGTAAGTATTAAAAATTTTGAGGAAAATGTAATTCGAGTTATTCAAGGGTAGTTATTTTAATAATTAAATTCTAATTAAGATTCTATTGGTCTGACAAACAAATCAATAGACACATTCAATCACAAATGAGGTGAAAATATATCAAAAAATACGAGAAACTTTATGAAATTCAAGTCCAAATTTTTGATTGAACACCCAGGCCTGATCCTCTTATATACCCTGAGTTCCGAAAGGGTTAAATATTTAAAAGTATTAAAAATTTTGATTAAAATGTAATTCAAATTTATTCGAGGGTAGTTATTTTAATAATTAAAGTCTAATCAAGATTCTACTGGGGTGGGAAACAAACCAATCAGACATATTCAATCACAATTCAGGTGATAATTTACCAAAAAATACGAGCATTTTATTAAATTCAAGTCCGAATTTTTGATTGAGCACCCATGGCTCATTGGCTTATATACCCTGAGGTCCAAGAGTGTTGAATATTTCAAGGGAGGTAAGTATTAAAAATTTTGAAGAAAATGTAATTCGAGTTATTCAAGGGTAGTTATTTTAATAATTAAAGTCTAATTAAGATTCTATTGGGGTGGCAAACAAACGCATCGGACACATTCAATCACAAATCAGGTGAAAATTTATCAAAAAATACGAGAACTTTATGAAATTCAAGTCCGAATTTTTGATTGAACACCCATAGCCTGATCCTCTTATATACCCTGAGTTCCGAAAGGGTTAAATATTTCAGGAGGTAAGTATTAAAAATTTTGATTAAAATGTAATTCGAATTATTCAAGGGTAGTTATTTTAATAATTAAAGTCTAATTAAGATTCTATTGGGGTGGCAAACAAACCATCGGACACATTCAATCACAAATCAGGTGAAAATTTATCAAAAAATACGAGAACTTTATGAAATTCAAGTCCGAATTTTTGATTGAACACCCATGCCTGATCCTCTTATATACCCTGAGTTCCGAAAGGGTTAAATATTTAAAAGTATTAAAAATTTTGATTAAAATGTAATTCGAATTATTCAAGGCTAGTTATTTTAAAAATTAAAGTCTAATTAAGATTCTACTGGGATGGCAAACAAACCATCGGACACATTCAATCACAAATCAGGTGAAAATTTATCAAAAAATATGGAAACTTTATGAAATTCAAGTCCGAATTTTTGATTGAACACCCATGCCTCGATCGGCTTATATACCCTGAAGTTCCGAAAGGGTTAAATATTTCAAGGAGGAAGTATTAAAAATTTTGATGAAAATGTAATTCGAATTATTCAAGGGTAGTTATTTTAATAATTAAAGTCTAATCAAGATTCTACTGGGGTGGCAAACAAACCATCGGACACATTCAATCACAAATCAGGTGAAAATTTATCAAAAAATACGAGCATTTTATGAAATTCAAGTCCGATTTTTTGATTGAACACCCATGGCTCATTCGCTTATATACCCTGAGGTCCAAAAGGGTTCAATATTTCAAGTGAAATATATTAATAATTTTAAGGAAAATGTAATTTGAATTATTCTAGGGTAGATATTTTAATAATTAAATTCTAATTAAGATTCTATTGGTCTGACAAACAAATCAATAGACACATTCAATCACAAATGAGGTGAAAATTTATCAAAAAATACGAGAACTTTATGAAATTCAAGTCCGAATTTTTGATTGAACACCCATGGCTCATTCGCTTATATACCCTGAGGTCCGAAAGGGTTAAATATTTAAGGGAAAGTATTAAAAATTTTGAGGAAAATGTAATTCGAATTATTCAAGGGTAGTTATTTTAATAATTAAAGTCTAATCAAGATTCTACTGGGGTAGCAAACAAACCATCAGACACATTCAATCACAAATCAGGTGAAAATTTACCAAAAAATACGAGGATTTTATGAAATTCAATTGAACACTCATGACTCGTTGGCTTATATACCCTGAGGTCCAATAAGGGTTGAATATTTCAAGGGAGGTATGTATTAAAAATTTTGAGGAAAATGTAATTTGAATTATTCTAGGGTAGATATTTTAATAATTAAAGTCTAATTGAGATTCTACTGGGGTGGAAAACAAACCAATAGACACATTCAATCACAAATGAGGTGAAAATTTATAAAGAAATACGAATACTTTATCAAATTCAAGTCCGAATTTTTGATTGAACACCCATGGCTCATTCGCTTATATATCCCCTGAAGTCCAAAAAGGTTGAATATTTCAAGGGAGTTAAGTATTAAAAATTTTGAGGAAAATGTAATTCGAATTATTCAAGGGTAGTTATTTTAATAATTAAAGTCTAATCAAGATTCTACTGGGGTGGCAAACAAACCATACGGACACATTCAATCACAAATCAGGTGAAAATTTATCAAAAAATACGAGAACTTTATGAAATTCAAGTCCGAATTTTTGATTGAACACCCATGGCCTGATCCTCTTATATACCCTGAGTTCCGAAAGGGTTAAATATTTAAGGGAAAAGAATTAAAAATTTTGATTAAAATGTAATTCAAATTTATTCGAGGGTAGTTATTTTAATAATTAAAGTCTAATCCAGATTCTACTTGGGTGGGAAACAAACCAATAGACACATTCAATCACAATTCGGGTGATAATTTGCCAAAAAATACGAGCATTTTATTAAATTCAAGTCCGAATTTTTGATTGAGCACCCATGGCTCATTGGCTTATATACCCTAAGGTCCAAAAGGGTTGAATATTTCAAGGGAGGTAAGTATTAAAAATTTTGAGGAAAATGTAATTTGAATTATTCTAGGGTAGATATTTTAATAATTAAAATCTAATTGAAATTCTACTTGGGTGGAAAACAAACCAATAGACACATTCAATCACAAATGAGGTGAAAATTTATAAAGAAATATGAATACTTTATCAAATTCAATTCCGAATTTTTGATTAAACACCCATGGCTCATTCGCTTATATATCCCCTGAGGTCAAAAAAGGTTGAATATTTCAAGGGAGGTAAGTATTATAAAGTTTGAGGAAAATGTAATTCGAGTTATTCAAGGGTAGTTATTTTAATAATTAAATTCTAATTAAGATTCTATTGGGAGTCAAACAAACGAATAGAAACATTCAATCACAAAATTTAGGCAAAAAATACGAGCATTTTCTAAAATTCAAGTCGGAATTTTTGATTGAACACCCATAGCTCATTCGTTTATATACCCTGAGGTCCAAAAGAGTTGAATATTTCAAGGGAGGTAAGTATTAAAAATTTTGAGGAAAATGTAATTCGAGTTATTCAAGGGTAGTTATTTTAATAATTAAATTCTAATTAAGATTCTATTGGGGGGTCAAACAAACGAATAGAAACATTCAATCACCAAATTTAGGAAAAAATACGAGCATTTTCTAAAATTCAAGTCGGAATTTTTGATTGAACACCCATAGCTCATTCGTTTATATACCCTGAGGTCCAAAAGAGTTGAATATTTCAAGGGAGGTAAGTATTAAAAATTTTGAGGAAAATGTAATTCGAGTTATTCAAGGGTAGTTATTTTAATAATTAAATTCTAATTAAGATTCTATTGGTCTGACAAACAAATCAATAGACACATTCAATCACAAATGAGGTGAAAATATATCAAAAAATACGAGAACTTTATGAAATTCAAGTCCAAATTTTTGATTGAACACCCAGGCCTGATCCTCTTATATACCCTGAGTTCCGGGGGAAAAAAATTAAAAATTTTGATTAAAATGTAATTAAATTTATTCGAGGGTAGTTATTTTAATAATTAAAGTCTAATCAAGATTCTACTGGGGTGGGAAACAAACCAATAGACATATTCAATCACAATTCGGGTGATAATTTACCAAAAAATACGAGCATTTTATTAAATTCAAGTCCGAATTTTTGATTGAGCACCCATGGCTCATTGGCTTATATACCCTGAGGTCCAAGAGTGTTGAATATTTCAAGGGAGGTAAGTATTAAAAATTTTGAAGAAAATGTAATTCGAGTTATTCAAGGGTAGTTATTTTAATAATTAAATTCTAATTAAGATTCTATTGGGAGTCAAACAAACGAATAGAAACATTCAATCACAAATCAGGTGAAAATTTAGCAAAAAATACGAGCATTTTCTAAAATTCAAGTCGGAATTTTTGATTGAACACCCATAGCTCATTCGTTTATATACCCTGAGGTCCAAAAGAGTTGAATATTTCAAGGGAGGTAAGTATTAAAAATTTTGAGGAAAATGTAATTCGAGTTATTCAAGGGTAATTATTTTAATAATTAAATTCTAATTAAGATTCTATTGGGGGGTCAAACAAACGAATAGACACTTTCAATCACAAATCAGGTGAAAATTTATCAAAAAAATACGAGAACTTTATGAAATTCAAGTCGGAATTTTTGATTGAACACCCATGGCTCATTCGCTTATATACCCTGAGGTCCGAAAGGGATGAATATTTAAGGTGAAAAGTATAAAAATTTTGAGGAAAATGTGATTCGAATTATTCAAGGGAAGTTATTTTAATAATTAAAGTCTAATGAAGATTCTACTGGGGTGGCAAACAAACCATCAGACACATTCAATCACAAATCAGGTGAAAATTTACTAAAAAATACGAGCATTTTATTAAATTCAAGTCCGAATTTTTGATTGATCACCCATGGCTCAATGGCTTATATACCCTGAAGTCCAAAAGGGTTGAATATTTCAAGGGAGGTAAGTATTAAAAATTTTGAAGAAAATGTAATTCCAGTTATTCAAGGGTAGTTATTTTAATAATTAAATTCTAATTAAGATTCTATTGGGGGGTCAAACAAACGAATAGAAACATTCAATCACAAATCAGGTGAAAATTTACCAAAAAATACGAGCATTTTATAAAATTCAAGTCCGATTTTTTGATTGAACACCCATGGCTCATTCGCTTATATACCCTGAGGTCCAAAAGGGGTCAATATTTCAAGTGAAATATATTAATAATTTTAAGGAAAATGTAATTTGAATTATTCTAGGGTAGATATTTTAATAATTAAATTCTAATTAAGATTCTATTGGTCTGACAAACAAATCAATAGACACATTCAATCACAAATGAGGTGAAAATATATCAAAAAATACGACCACATTATAAAATTCAAGTCCAAATTTTTGATTGAACACCCATGGCTCATTCGCTTATATACCCTGAGGTCCGAAAGGGTTAAATATTTAAGGGGAAAGTATTAAAAAATTTTGAGGAAAATGTAATTCGAATTATTCGAGGGTAGTTATTTTAATAATTAAAGTCTAATCAAGATTCTACTGGGGTAGCAAACAAACCATCAGACACATTCAATCACAAATCAGGTGAAAATTTACCAAAAAATACGAGGATTTTATGAAATTCAATTGAACACTCATGACTCGTTGGCTTATATACCCTGAGGTCCAAAAGGGTTGAATATTTCAAGGGAGGTATGTATTAAAAATTTTGAGGAAAATGTAATTTGAATTATTCTAGGGTAGATATTTTAATAATTAAAGTCTAATTGAGATTCTACTGGGGTGGAAAACAAACCAATAGACACATTCAATCACAAATGAGGTGAAAATTTATAAAGAAATACGAATACTTTATCAAATTCAATTCCGAATTTTTGATTAAACACCCATGGCTCATTCGCTTATATATCCCCTGAAGTCCAAAAAGGTTGAATATTTCAAGGGAGTAAGTATTATAAATTTTGAGGAAAATGTAATTCGAATTATTCAAGGGTAGTTATTTTAATAATTAAAGTCTAATCAAGATTCTACTGGGGTGGCAAACAAACATACGGACACATTCAATCACAAATCAGGTGAAAATTTATCAAAAAATACGAGAACTTTATGAAATTCAAGTCCGAATTTTTGATTGAACACCCATGCCTGATCCTCTTATATACCCTGAGTTCCGAAAGGGTTAAATATTTAGGGAAAGTATTAAAAATTTTGATTAAAATGTAATTCGAATTATTCAAGGGTAGTTATTTTAATAATTAAAGTCTAATCAAGATTCTACTGGGGTGGGAAACAAACCAATCGGACACATTCAATCACAAATCAGGTGAAAATTTACCAAAAAATACGAGCATTTTATTAAATTCAAGTCCGAATTTTTGATTGAACACCCATGGCTCATTGGCTTATATACCCTGAGGTCCAAAAGGGTTGAATATTTCAAGGGAGGTAAGTATTAAAAATTTTGAGGAAAATGTAATTCGAATTATTCAAGGGTAGATATTTTAATAATTAAAATCTAATTGAAGATTCTACTTGGGTGGACAAACAAACCAATAGACACATTCAATCACAAATGAGGTGAAAATTTATAAAGAAATATGAATACTTTATCAAATTCAATTCCGAATTTTTGATTGAACACCCATGGCTCATTCGCTTATATACCCCTGAGGTCCAAAAAGGTTGAATATTTCAAGGGAGGTAAGTATTATAAATTTTGAGGAAAATGTAATTCGAATTATTCAAGGGTAGTTATTTTAATAATTAAATTCTAATCAAGATACCACTGGGGTGTCAAACAAACGAATAGACACATTCAATCACAAATCAGGTGAAAATTTATCAAAAAATACGAGCATTTTATAAAATTCAAGTCCGAATTTTTGATTGAACACCCATGGCTCATTCGCTTATATACCCTGAGGTCCAAAAGGGTTGAATATTTCAAGGGAAAAGTATTAAAAATTTTGAGGAAAATGTAATTCGAATTATTCAAGGGTAGTTATTTTAATAATTAAAGTCTAATCAAGATTCTACTGGGGTGGCAAACAAACCATCAGACACATTCAATCACAAATCAGGTGAAAATTTATCAAAAAATACGGGAACTTTATGAAATTCAAGTCCGAATTTTTGATTGAACACCCATGCCTGATCCTCTTATATACCCTGAGTTCCGAAAGGGTTAAATATTTAAGGGAAAAGTATTAAAAATTTTGATTAAAATGTAATTCAAATTATTCAAGGGTAGTTATTTTAATAATTAAAGTCTAATCAAGATTCTATTGGGGTGACAAACAAACCAATAGACACATTCAATCACAAATCAGGTGAAAATTTACCAAAAAATACGAGCATTTTATTAAATTCAAGTCCGAATTTTTGATTGAACACCCATGGCTCATTGGCTTATATACCCTGAGGTCCAAAAGGGTTGAATATTTCAAGGGAGGTAAGTATTAAAAATTTTGAGGAAAATGTAATTCGAATTATTCAAGGGTAGTTATTTTAATAATTAAAGTCTAATCAAGATTCTATTGGGATGGCAAACAAACCAATAGAACACATTCAATCACAAATCAGGTGAAAATTTATCAAAAAATACGAGCATTTTATTAAATTCAAGTCCGATATTTTTGATTGAACACCCATGGCTCATTCGCTTATATACCCTGAGGTCCAAAAGGGCTGAATATTTCAAGGGAGGTAAGTATTAAAAATTTTGAGGAAAATGTAATTCGAATTATTCAAGGGTAGTTATTTTAATAATTAAAGTCTAATCAAGATTCTACTGGGGTGGCAAACAAACCATCAGACACATTCAATCACAAATCAGGTGAAAATTTACCAAAAAATACGAGCATTTTATAAAATTCAAGTCCGATTTTTTCATTGAACAGCCATGGCTCATTCGCTTATATACCCTGAGGTCCAAAAGGGTTGAATATTTCAAGTGAAAAGTATTAAAAATTTTGAGGAAAATGTAATTCAAATTATTCAAGGGTAGATATTTTAATAATTAAAGTCGAATTTTTGATTAAACACCCATGGCTCATTGGCTTATATACCCTGAGGTCCAAAAGGGTTCAATATTTAAGGGATAAGTATTAAAAATTTTGAGAAAAATGTAATTCGTTCTATTTAAAGTAAGATATTTTAATAATTAAACTCTAATCAAGATTCTATTGAGGTGCCAAACAAACCAATTTGCAATTACTTGCAAATATTTGGAAGTATGTACTTGAAAATAATTGGAAGTATTTCGAAATATTTTGAAGTACTTGGAAATATTTGCAAGTACAAGTGGAACTATGTGTACAACATATTAGGCCGTGGTTCACCACTCGGTTTTAGCCCTTAATTCCGGAATAGCAACACAAACCTTTGTGAAAAGATCATCTTAATATAACACCAAAACCAATTTACTAACATTCAATCGCTATCGGGTAAATGAACCCATGAGAAATAACAGATAGAATATTATTTATTATTAAAAATAATAATGATGAAGGTCAAAACTTCGAAATTATAATCTCCAACGAATAAATAATATATAATCATCATAACAAATATCAATGATTTCTAAAAAACAATCTGAAAACCTTTATTTTAAGTCCAAACGTTTCGGGGGAAGTTCTGCCTTTATCAATGGACAAATTTAAAAAAATACCTGATTTAAGAAAGGAATAAAAAGCAACTATTTTTGATATTGTTTTATATTTCTTTCTTAAAGAATGTATTTTTTCATATTTATTAAAATTTCCATTGATAAGGGAGTATTTCTCCCGAAACATTTTCTATTTCAAATAAAAAACTCGTAGACGAGAGGCAACCGTAATGCGAAGATCTTTCCGACATAATATACTTAAATGAAAAAAAAATGTTTTCTATGTTATATCAAGCAGAAGACACACTCTTTGATTAATCCCTTATACATTAAACAAATCCACTATTCTCGGGAAAAACATTTATAAATTTTTTAAAAACTTTAGCTGAAATATTTACTAAGTCATCGAATAATTACCCTCACTAGCAAAACAAGTCAGAACTGGTATTCGACGAAGTGGAGAAACATTTAATATAACTACACACTTTCCTAAGCAAGATTAAGTAAAATAAGGGGATTCCCATCATAAGTCAATCGCATTCTCTTTACTTTAATTTAATAAAAATTCAAAAAAATAAACTGACGCGTTCTGATGTGGCCACCCACTTGACTTTACCATACAACCTGGTCCCTAAAATTATTTATAATCATGTAGGGGGAGTTAGTTTTTGCATTTTTATACTTCTGGGGTCCCACTGATCATGTATATAAAATTTGGTTGAATTTGGTAAATGGGCAAGATTTTCATTTTTTGACCCTATAGCAATAACAACAATAGCAATAGCAATACGCCCCCCCATTTAGGGCTGTTAGTTTTTGCATTTTTAGACTTCTGGGGTCCCACTGATTATGTATACAAAATTTTGTTGAGTTTGCTCAAACGGCCTAGATTTTTAATTTTTAACCCCCCTGCCCCTCCACCCTCATTAATTTTGGGTCGATATGCTCCAAAACCTAATCAGCTCTTAATCTCAATGGACCAAAACTACGTGTGAAATTTGGTTTCGATATTCCTACTAGTTTTTGAGCTAGCTCGTCCATTACAATTTGGTAACGCACAGACAACCAGACAGACTAATAGACATTTTGACAAAATAATTATTATCTCAAAAAATATAATTTTATCGATGTTCACTTATTAGGGCTTTTTCGTAGACCGAAATGCCATGGTTCCGCCAAATTTCTTTAACCAAAATAGTTTAAGCCTTTTTTGAGATATTTTTAAAAAAAGAAGCAGAAAAATCTCTTTTTTCATGCACGATTACAATACTTGACCATATCCTGTATGGTCAAGTAAAAAATATGTGATTTAAGAAAGGAATATAAAGCAACAATTTTTGAACACACACCCTTATCAACTTGATTGAGAACTTATAGAAAAAATAAAATATTAATTTTCAAAAAAGTAAAGGCATTTTAAATAGTAGAATATATAATTGAAATTTATATTTTCGTTTAAATATATCGAAAAAAAAATCACTTTTTTTAAGCCTCTCTAAAAAACTATCATGATTCTAAGGGGGTGGGGATAAATAACGGCAACGACAAACCGTTTCTTATGGCAAACTAACCGTAATTAAATATATTTCATATGTTTAATCAAGAATTATGTTCTTTTACTTTACCATACAGGGTATGGTCAAGTATTGTAATCGTGCATGAAAAAAGTGTTTTTTTTTCGTTTTTTTTTCGAAATATCTCAAAAAAGGCTGAAACTATTTTTGATTAAAAAAATTGAGCAAAACCAAGGAATTTCGCTCTACAAAAAAAGCCCTAATAAGTGAACATCGAAAAAATTATATTTTTCGTGATAATTGTTTTGTCAAAATGTCTGTTAGTCTGGTTGTTAGTTAGATGAGTCTGTGCGTTAGCGAATTTTTGTGGGCGAGCTTGCTCAAAAACTAGTGGGAATATCGAAACCAAATTTCACACGTAGTTTTGGTCCATTGAGATTAAGAGCTGATTAGATTTTGGTGCATATCGACCCAAAATTAAGGGGGGGGGGCTAAAAATTAAAAATCTAGGCCATTTGATCAAACT
Organism: Forficula auricularia; assembly: GCA_024734495.1. NCBI lineage: Eukaryota > Metazoa > Arthropoda > Insecta > Dermaptera > Forficulidae > Forficula > Forficula auricularia. Next base: position 2,237,116 of record JALMQS010000102.1, read on the forward strand.
CAACCAAATTTCCTATACATAATCAATGGGACACCAGAAGTCTAAATATGCAAAAACTAACAGCCCGAAATGGGGGGGAGGGCTGTAGGGTCAAAAAATGAAAATCTAGGCTCTTGTAACACACTCGACCAAATTTTGTATACATAACCAGTGGGAGCCCAGTAATCTAAAAATGCAAAAATTAACCGCCCTAAATGGGAAGGGGGGTGTAGATTGTAAATTTTGTATACATAATCAGTGGGCCCCCCTGGAGTCTAAAAATGCAAAAACTAACCCCCTCCCCTACATGATTATAAATCATTTACTAAATATCAAATATAAGTGAGGGGCCAGGTTGTATGGTAAAAGTCAAGTGGATGTCCACATCAGAACACGTCAGCTTATTTTAATTTCTTTAAGTACCTATTTGTTTAAAAAAAAGTCCCACTAAATATTTTGCTTTGTGGGTTGAACCCCAGCCATGAAAATTTTCTGGATACGTACTGATATCCACACACTTTTCTAAACGAGATAAAGTAAAATAAAGATCATTCCTATCCCAATTCACTCTCATACGCTTTAGTTAAATTTAATAATATCTAAATTAATGTGTACTTACATTTCTCGGCTAAGATGGACCATAGTAGATATATCTTAATCTATTCAACCAGCAGATCACCCGTAGACCTGGAAAATAAAAGTAAGTCCGAGTTAATTAAATAAAATATAAATAACTAATTTGTAAAATATAATTGAAGGAAAAAATTAAACTTTTTCAATACTCGGTACGCCGTTTGAAGTTTCGATGAATTAATTAATTTATTAAATGGTGATTCAAAACACACAAAGTTTGCATGTTTAAAATTTATTACTTAAAAACGGATTAAAATCAAAATTATTGTATAAATCTGAAATTTCACAAGGCTTATAGCCTTGACATTTTTTCGCTTTTCGACTAAAAATTTATATTGTCGTTTGAATATCTCTTAAGGAATCACTTTTCTAAAAAGCGACATTGATACAAAGGTGGGACCCATATCAACTTGATTGAGAATTTATAGAAAAAAAAATATTTATTAAATTAAATTAAGGATCGAAGAAAATATTTTTTTATTATAGACAAAATGATCAGCCGGGATTCGAACCCGGGACTTCGCATGTGCGCTGCGATGCCTTTATAAGAGCCTTAGTTCGTATCCTCTTGGCCTCTGATCCCCGTAACTAATGACTATATAAATTTAGAATTTCATTTTTATTTAATCTTTTAATCATCTTCCTAGTACATTTTTCGCAGCTCTGTAGCGGCCGGACTATTATTAAACTATATTCAAACGCCTGCCAATCGATCACAAACCCAAAGGTCGAAAATAATTTTTTTCTTTACCCCGGGTCGCAATCACAACGAGGTCGCGTCCAAGACAATTATAAATTAAATTAAATTATAGGAACGAAGAAAAGATTTTTTATTATAGACAAAAGAGATCGCCCGGGATTCGAACCCGCGATCTTCGCATGAGCGCTGCGATGCCTTCATAAAGAGCCTTAGTTCTTATCCTCTTGACCACAGTTTGAATATAGTTTAATAATAGTCCGGCCACTACAGAGCTGCAAAAATGAACGAGGAAGAGATTAAAAGATTAAATAAAAATGAAATTCCAAATTCATATAGACATTAGGTATTCAGCTTGAGTTCGGGGATCAGTGGCCAAGAGGATAAGAAATAAAGCTCTTATTAAGGCATCGCAGCGCACATGCGAAGATTCCGAGTTCAAATCCCGGCTGATCATTTTGTCTATAATAAAAAATCTTTTCTTCTTTTCTTAAAAATATTAATTTTCAAATAACTAAACGCATTTTAAAAAGTAGATTTTCTATAGATTTATATGAGTATAATTTCGATGGAATATCTCTTAAAAAATCACTTTTTATTAACCCTCTCCAAAAAGCGACATTGATACAAAAGGGGGATCAACTTGATTGAGAATTTATAGAAAAAATAAAATATTAATTTTCAAAAAACAAAACGCATTTTAAAAAGTAGATTTTATATAGATTTACATGAGTGGTTGCGCCAATCGCAACCGTGAGCTTATTGCATGTGTGATCATCGTTTTTACGATTTTTTGTGCAGAAAAAATATCTCCAGGGCATAGTTCGTCAACTCGATGGAACAGCGCTAGGGAGGCGCTCGCTCTGGGAACAGCCATAAACAAATTTATGTTTATTTATATAATTAATTTTTTCTCATTCTTGTGGAATCAACGAATCTGTGCAGATCATGTTCTGCTAATCAGAGTCCAGTCTCACATTTTATTCTCATATTTTTGCTTGCTGGTGTTCATTCTTCCCCATATCAATTGTAAATTGATAAAATATCAACTAGTGAGTTGATATTTATGTTAGAACACCACAACTGGACCTCTAATCTTCTGCTTCCTGGTAGCTGTACCATTTTCTCTCTCAGTATCGACTTCATTGGAAGGAAATACACACTCGTTTTATTTTTGGTACAGATTGGCCTGGAAGAAATTCTCAAGTTCAACGGATTCGTCAAACCTTCTCAACAAACTGCTAAGTGAAACCATTTAATCATATCCAATTTTATTACACTTTTCTTCAATTCCTTCTAACTGAATAACTCTCTCACTTCTTATTGAATACAATCCATTTGGTTTTTGAACACTACATCTCGTCTACGTCTTAAAAATCTCGCATACTCATTTGTTCTTTCGCAATCAAACTCACCTTTTCCCAATTTATGTTAATAATTTATAGTATAAATAGACTAATATATTTACTATATTTATTTGAATAACTCTACCGCCTTGAACTATTTTATTTAATTTATAAATAAATATGGCCGCCTTGTCAATGGCTAATTAGTTCTTATTTAATTTTAATTAAACATTTTTAATCCTGTTACTACTAATAACTTTAATTGAAAAATTGTTAATTAGATTTAATTAATTAATTTTAAAATTCATTCGTTTATTTGTCTCAAATACTTTCTGTTTAATTAACTTATAATTTACCCTGTTAATAATAATAAAAATAAAGTGATAATTTCTAATCATAATTCATATTCACAATTCAATTGGACTTTGCAATTTTTCTCAGATAATTTTCTTGTTATATTTTTTATTTATTCTCGACTTTCAGAGGTAAGCAAGAACCTTCTAATTTAAATTCAATTTCATAATATGGTGATAATTTAATCACATTAAAACTAACATAAAAGTTTAAGTGCGCTGAGCAACTGAAAAACTTTTTTTTGGAGTCACTGTTATTGTTTTTAATCCTAGCATATTTTTTTTAATTTTGTTGAACTTTGAATTTTTCTACTTTTTTCCACCCTGACTATCAGTTGGCTCAACCACATGAGTATAATTTCGATTGAATATCTCTTCAAAAATCACTTTTTTAACCCTCTCCAAAAAACGACATTGATACAAAGGGGGATTGAGAATTTATAGAAAAAATAAAATATTAATTTTCAAAAACTAAACGCATTTTAAAAAGTAGATTTTATATGAGTATAATTTCGAAGGAACATTCTACGATTTATTGTTCTCGGGGGTATCTGAATACAGACAGATATCCAGAAAAACAGACAGAAAAAAATAATGGTTAAAAATGTTTTTTTCTCCACGTTCTAGTTATTTTTTAAAACAAAGAGGAAAAAATGAAGATTTTTGAGTGAATTCAATACTACGCTCGCCCAACAGGCAGTTTTTGCCTGCCTTGCTGGGGTGTCGAGTAATTTAGAAATTCCCAATTGGAATTCCTGAAAAACTATGGAAATTAATTTGAAAGTTATAGGTTCAATGTAGTAATTAAAATCTAATAACATATTGATTACATCAACAAGATACAAATGCTTTAAATGGATGTATTATGTATAAATATTAGAAATCTTATGTTTTTTTACTGTTGAGAAATTGAATCATTAAGCCAAATATCAAAAAAAAAAAAATTCTAAATCACTTACTACCGTGATGAAAAGAAATTAACGAAATAATTTAAATGAAAAATATTTTTCAAAACTTACCCTGCATGCTGAGAAAATGAAGATTTAATCGAGTCGTCACCAAAGCGGGCTCCAATGAAGAGTCGATTGGTGGAGGAGTATTGCCGGAACTCACAGCTAAAATAAATAAAAAGATTTTGTTAAGGGAGAATGGTGTCGGTTCTCAGTGTAACATATTTAAATAATGTAAAGAAAATGTAAAAAAAATTAAAAAAAACTTTTAAAAAATATAAAATTCTAGGTTGGTTTTCACAAAAAAAATAAAAGATAAGATGCTTGATAGCATGACTCTATATACCGGTGAGTTTTTTTATCTTGAGACAGTCGCATAACTCAAAAACAGTGCATAATATGAAAAAGTTTTAAATAAAAGTTTATTTTATTTTATATTTTTATTCAATTGTTGATTCACTTATCTCTAGTTAAGGTTGATAAATAATAAATTGCTAAATCAAAAATTAAATTATTTTATACATAGATAAGTAAAAAAGATTGAAGGTACCTGAAATATATTGATTTTTAAATTAGACATATGTCAGGAATTAATTGTATTATTGAAACTGTCAATATATATTCGCGTTCACTACAAACACACTTTCACACACAGACGCACGATTTCTATTTACCTAAGAGTATAATAAGTAGTAAGAAATAAAATAAAATGTATATAATTAATATAAGGATTGAAGAGTTGTTCCTTTTAGTGAGTGGTGGTGTCAGCTGAGAGGGTGGATGAAGGTGGAGAGGCCATATTGTAATATTCCCAGTCGATGTTTCATTCGCCACTGCCTGAAACCCAATGTCCCTATCACTATCTCTCACCCCCTTATATACCCTTGTCCCTATCCCCCTCTATTTTCCCGCCCTGTCCCTATCTCCTCCCTACACACCCCTCCTCTGTCCCTATCTACCCCCTTATATAGCCATGGAGACCAATTGAGTGCAAGCTCATTTCTAGCTTATCTTCCTAGATAATCTCTAATCGGCTTAGAATAGTACGTCATACTATTTTCACATATCACTTTTTAAATTATTTAACCGTTTTGAAATCATACCAATCGACTTTCACCTTATCACTATACTAATTATTCAACCTGAGTTGTTTACCATAAAATAATTTAGTCTTTTTGATTTTAAGTCGATTCTAACATGTTTGCAGTAGAGTTTGCCATTAATGGTCAAAACATCAAAAATGGAATGCATTAAGGTTATTCCTCAAATATTCGATGAGAATCAATTGTTATTTTTTATTTTAAGTCGATTCATCTATGTCTTCAGCAAAGGTAACGGATAAGAAAACAACGCAGTTGCTATGGTTAGATAATATATAAAATTTCCTCCCAAATTTTTAGAATTTCACAGAGAGAAGCCTATCCATTCTTAATTAAACAAGGTTAAATGAGCTATATTAAACCGAACAAATGAATAAATTTTAAAGAATTTAAAAAAGTAGTATCTTACTATAGAAAAGTACTTTAACCCTTTTCACTCGTATTTATTTTTGAGAAGGTTACCATGCCAACCAACTCGGAATTTTCATGTCGCCGGAGCGGCGACATACGAGTGCAAAGGGTTAAAATATAATTTTATTAAAAACTTTATTTAACCTTTTTTGTGACCCCCCCCCCCCCCCCCAAGGTACTTAATTAGGATATTAAATTTCATCAAAATTGATTAAGTCATTTTCAAGATATTTAGAAAAAACTAAAAAATTACTGAAATAAAGTACTAATGTTTGTGCGCCGATATGTCCTAAAAATTATGAGTCGGGTTAGCCGAACTGGCTAAAGCGCTAGTCCCGCTTCGGCATCGATCGATGATGACGATGTTGGAGCGGAAGGCAGGGGTTCGATCCTGGCTGGTATATAAAATTTCTACCGGCTAAAACTCGGCTCCCTCACTAACCCTACTAACACTTTACTGATGTGCTGTCTAAATGGGCTTTGTTCCCGGTGACAATAAATAAATAAAAAAATAAAAAAATGTACCAAAAATTAATCAGCTTTGTAAAAATAATAGGTTTTCAATTTCATTTAAATCGGTGCAGCGATGTGGAAAAAATCGACCACATCCATCCATACATCCATACATCCGTACGCACACAATGAAAATATCGCACTTTTTGGCCTTTCGACGAGACCCCATGTAATTTTTGGCAAAACCGTCACGTGCTAAAATTCAAACTAATTGGAATCTTTCATGTATGTATGGTAGGAATTAAATTGAGAAATACGATTAAGAAAAAATTAATTCAAGTAAAAATTATTTTTATCACTTATAATTACACGAGAGCTTTTTTTGCCGAAGTAAACTTGTCATTTTAATGAGAATTTTGTTGCCTGGCAATTAAACGAAAAAAACTACCTGTGAAAAAATTACGAGTCCGTAGGAAGGCAACAAAACTCGAATTATAAAATATCAAGTTTACTTCGACCCAAAAAAAAGCTTGAGTGTAATTCGGTAAGACAATTTAATGAATCAATACGTAAATCACAAAATTAACAAAATTAAGACATAAATTAGTTTATTTAATTTAGAGGAAAAGTACAATTGTTAAAATTGTTAAAAAGTTTGACATAAAATTGTTTACAATGTTGGTTGTCATGTCAGTGTTGCTAGACACCGATGATGCAGGCCTACTAGAATCTTAAAGCTAGGTTCAGTTTTGTCGCTGGAAAAGTTAGGGTAAACTTTTTTCGCTGTCATAGTGACAAAAACACCGTTGCTTATGGGACTTTTAGTGTATGAATTAAATTGTCAGTAAAAATAAAATCAATATTTATAAGAGATAATTTACTGTTAGAGTAACTAGATGAATCATCTCGAAGAGGTGAATTAATCCGATGCATACGAGTAGATAGAAGAGAGACACTAGAGCACTAGACAGGCACTAGAAGAAAAAGTATTGGAAAATTTACTATTAATATTATATTTAACTTAAGAATAAAAAAACGTAAATGAAAAAAAACAACATTAATTTGATAATTTGAAAGTTTATAATAGGAAAATAAGGACAAGTTTTTATGTGTGTGACTTTTTTATTTATCAGCCAACGAGAGCATTTGATTTGTGTTCTTGATAAATAATAGGAGTAGTATGGATAATAATGACATTAACAGCCAGGTGGAAAACACCATTTCAAATAACGAAAGAAAGAATTTGCATTTTTAGACTCCTGGGGCACCACTGATTATGTATAGAAAATTTGGATGAGTTTGGTACAAGACCCAAAATTTTAATTTTTTGACCATTTTTTTTAGATTTTTGTTTCTAGGTTACCATTTAAGCAATGTAGGCCTATATCATTGCTTCTGGGTCCAGAAATTTTTTTATTTCCTACTGACGCTAAATAAGATCGCAATCAGCACACTCTAATCAAGATTTTCAGTCAACACAAAGATGTAACGGACAACCCCATTGTGAGATGTTAGTTTTTGCATTTTTAGACTTCTGGAATCCCACTGATTATGTATACAACATTTGGTTGAGTTTGAAGGAGACAATAAAAGAGTGTGTCTTCTGCTGGAATTATAAATTTTATTTATTTATAACGAGACTATAGTTTCGAGGGCTTTGCCCTCATCATCAGTCTATTACAATGGATTCACAGGAATTAATTTATGAATGAAAGGTTAAAATCTTTCATGTGGTTAGGTTAAGAAAATATACAGTGTGGGCAAGTTAAGAATTGAAAGTTAAGAAAAAAATTTCAATTCTTAACTTGCTCACACTGTATATTTTTTTAACCTAACCACATGAAAGATTTTAACCTTTCATTCATAAATTAATTCCTGTGAATCCATTGTAATAGACTGATGAAGAGGGCAAAGCCTGACTATAGTCTCGTTATAAATAAATAAAATTTATAATTCCAGCAGAAGACACTCTTTTATTGTCTCCTTCAATATATAAAAATTCTGCTACTCTCGGCAAAAACTTTCAATTTGGTTGAGTTTGGTACAAGGGCCTAGATTTTCATTTTTTGACCCCCCTCCCTTATTTTGGGCTGTTAGTTTTTGCATTTTTAGACTTCTGGCGTCCCGCTGATTATGTATACAAAATTTGGTTGAGTTTGCTCAAATGGCCTAGATTTTTAATTTTTTAACCACCCCCCTCCTCCACCTCCTTAATTTTGGGTCAATATGCACCAAAATCTAATCAACTCTTAATCTCAATGGACCAAAACTACGTTGGAAATTTGGTTTCGATATTCATACTAGTTTTTGAGCTAGCTCGTCCACGTGCACAGATCTTACAGACAGACTAACTAACAAACATTTTGATAAAACAATTATTATCTCGAAAGATATAATTTTTTCGATGTTCACTTATTTGAGCTTTTTTGTAGAGCGAAATCGGCATAGTTTCGCTCAATTTTTTTGAATCAAAATAGTTTCTGTCGTTTTTTGAGATCATTTCGAAAAAGTAAATAAACTGCAACGGATCGTTGCTAAACTTTATTCAAATTCATTTGTAATATTAATATGTTTATTCCTTTATTATTAATCAGATATCATCACCTGCTATTTGCAGTCCATGTTGAGTTAATAGATTACAATACTTGACCATACTGTGTATGGTAAAGTAAAAGATTAAACGTAATGAAATTCAATCAATTCCCGAAAAAATTATTGGTGTAATATTTATATGGGAAATTTAGATTTGAGGAAAAAAATATTTATAAATTATTTAAATAATTCCTATAATAAATGCTATTAATTGTAATTATTTCTCATGTTGGTGGATATAGGTACATAATAATTCTAATGTGTTTTAATAAGGTATCGAATAAATAATCTGTACTCACATGTCATTTCTTGTTAAAGATGCATTGTGGTGGACACAGACCTCTTTATAGTTCCAAACAGCATCCTGGAAAGTAAGATTTAGAGAGAATAAAGTGAAATGTCAATGATACATTAGTACATATAAATATTTTTTAGAGAGAGGTTTGAGAAAGATTGAACTGAATCCCATAAGATCATGTATAAATATGTATAGTAAGCACTAATAATATTCTATTAAAATGTTTATTATTACAATTAAAAATGAGAAAAATGCTTTATATGTTAATAATAATAATCTCAAATTGTTTTAGATATGAGAAGGTAATCATTTAACCTGTTAGCCGAACGAAGCCTGTTATAAAGCATATTTTTTAATCTTTTAATACAAAATTCTTATTTTGCTAATAAAAAGAAGTGAAAATGGATAGATTAAAATAAAATCATTGCAAATCCTACCTTGCTAGCTGAGAGATCTACCATGTTCTCTTAGAGTAAGCAGCGTCTTGTAGGCCCTGCATGGGCCGACTGGCGAATTGGCGGGCAGAGAGAGGTCAATTGTACTATTATAGCAGGGCTCATTCCTCTAATAAATAGAAAGCATATATTTATCAAAATCCACAACACATTGATTTTAAAAAACAAATATATATATATTTATGTAAATTTAAATATAAAAAATACTGATTGAAATATAATTTGGTTAATTAAATATAAATTAAGGTAGTTGTTTTACCATATGGGTTTTCTTAGGATTTTTTTTAAATTTAGATAGATTAATAATATTATTTAAATACTTCTGCATCGATTGGTGGCAAAACGAAATTTATGAACAATATATGTTCCGGAGATATTAAATTTCAAAAATAGAGTTTTTCAGACTCTTATACATTAAACGGGATATCGGAAAGTTTACAAACATATTTAATTATAATTAAGACCATTACCATTTTTATAAAAAACTAAACCAACATTAAACAATAACTAATACATTTTTTAAGAAAATTTAAATTCATAGTTTTACAACCCAATTTCTGAGATAATAATCAATAAATAATGAAAAATTTACACTAAAAACAAGATGGCAAATGGGGTCACTTCGAGAGGCCAAAAAGCGGGATTTTTTCATTTAGTGCAAAACAATATTTTTGGTCATTTTTCACCTAATTTCCAAAGCTGTTTTTTTATTATTTTTTTATTTTTTACAATATATGTATATATAAGGGGTGAACCGCGACCTAAAATCGTGTACACCTAATTCCAATCGCGGTTCACCCTTCGTATATATATATATATCTATATATAATAAAAATAATGAAAATTATAATAAAAAAATAAGTAAAATCTCTAATAAAAAGCTTTCAGCTTTCATTGATTTTTTTAAAATAAAAAATTTGTTTGTCATAACTTTTTTTTCTTAGTCTTCACTTCACATCAGATATTTATTTATTCATTGTGTGCAGAACATAAATTAGAGTCCCCGTCCTAGAATGTGCATCGTTATACACCTCGATCAACCCGACCCCAAAAATCTTGAAATGATTGTCCAAAGTCGACCACAAAGCATAAATTAGAGAGTAATGAAGGTGTAAGTAAGTATACTCAGTATAATATTAGAATTTCTTTAATTAAGTAAATTGAAATAGGAATTCAATATAAAAACAATTTATTTTTGTAATTAATAGTTATAAAATAATGATATTTAACATTTAAATTTCTATTTAAATTGCATTTGATATTTAAGAATATCGTGTTGACATCGCGTAAGAACGCCATATTTAACGAGTCTTTCATAAGGAGTTAAAGGTAATAATTCCAAAGCCTTAAAGTATCCTTCATCATATTCTTTCGTATGCTCCTAAATAAAAAAAGATGATAATAATAATAATAAATATAAAAATTATTAATGAAAAAACTATTACTATTTAGTTTCTAAACGAACTTACTGATTTGAGTTTTTTTGATAACAAATCTTTCGTAAATGGTTGTATTTTTTTATCAACGATCCAAGATCCGTAAGGGGGTCATTTAAAAAAACCACAAAGTACGATACCTGCAATGTTAAATTATTGTATTAAAATATCACTTACATTATTATATTTTTTAAGGAATTTGGTGTTGGTACTTGGTGAAACATTTTTTAAAATTATTGGATATTATTGGACGAAGTATTTTTATCCCATAATACATTATTATAATTATATGATGTATGGAAAATCACAAAAAAATAACGCCCCATTTTACAAACCAAACTAAGTACATAATCAATTAATTTTAATCTTAAAGCAACTTTTAATGTATATTTCACTGATGATATTTTTGAAGAAAATCATCGGTTAGCTTTACACTAATTGAAGAAATATTTTAGTAAGGGTTTAAATAAGAGACGTACAGGTTTCATTTATTTCTTTTTATTTATGAACTCCCGCTAACGTTTCGGCTATTGGTTGTAACCATCTTCAGAGCGGGAATCTGCCAATATTCATATAAAAAGAAAATTTTGGATACACCAGTCATCAGATGAGGCGACTGTGGGTCCGTGGTCAGAGTGTCCTGAAGTATGCTGGTTCGAGACTGAGTTTCGGCAGATATTTGCAGTCCCCTCCTATTGGAGAGCAATGGCAAACTACCAAGAGTATAATTGCCTAGACAACCTCTTCAAACTAGCCGTTCGGAACCCGCGTTAAAAAGTAGGTTCCGTATATCTGTGTATAACAGCTAAACACGCTCAGCACAGGTATATGTGGAGAGGAGTCGACGCCCGTTCGGGCATGGCAGTATAAGAAGAAGAAGAAGTCATCAGATAATAATATATACAAGAAATATACATGCGAAATATACAAAACTATATACAAGGTGTTCACCAAAAGGCCAAAAAATAAGAATAATATTTTTATGACAATTATTATCTTTGGCTTTTTGGCGAACGACCTCTATATAGTTTGTATATGTCAAATGTATATTTCTTGTATATAGTTTTATCTGATAACTGGTGTATCCAAAAAAAATTACTTTACTATACAGGGTATGGTCAAGTATTGTAATCGTGCATGAAAAAAGTGTTTTTTTGTTTTTTTTTTTGCTTCTTTTTTTCAAAATATCTTAAAAACGGCTGAAACTATTTTGGTTAAAAAAATTGGGCAAAACCATGGCATTTCAGCTCTACAAAAAAGCTTTAATAAGTAAACATCGAAAAAATTATATTTTTCAAGATAATGTTTTGTCAAAATGTCTGTTAGTTAGTCTGTGCGTTACTAAATTTTTGTGGACGAGCTAGCTCAAAAACTAGTGTGAATATCGAAACCAAATTTCACACGTAGTTTTGGTTCTTTGATATTAAGAGCTGATTAGATTTTAGTGCATATCGACCCAAAATTAGAAGAGTGGGTTAAAAATTAAAAATCTAGACCGTTTGAGTAAACTCAACCAAATTTTGTATACATTGTAAAATGCAAAAACTAACCGCCCGAAATGGAGGGGCGGGGGGGGGTCAAAAAATGAAAATCTTGACCATTTACAAAACTCAAACAAATTTTGTATACATGATCAGTGGAAAACAAGAAGTATAAAAATTCAAAAACTAACCCTCCTTCCTACATGATTATAAATAATTTTAGGGGCGAGGTTGTATGGTAAAGTCAAGTGGATGGCCACATCAGAACACGTCAACTTATTATATAATTATTGACAAATCCCCGCTCTGAAGATGGCTACAACCAACAGCCGAAATGTTAGCGGGAGTTCATAAATAAAAGAAATAAATGAAAGCTGCACGTCTCGTATTTAGACCCTTACTAAATTAATATAACCGAGCTAATTCATCTAACCGTCCCTTTCTGTGTAGCCACAAAAGTTGAAAATTACCACAATTTAACCAATATTTTCACCCCAAGGCTGATTTCAGTCCTAGCCAAGATTACTAAAAGGCGGACAAACTAACCCTAAGTCATATCTATTTTTTTGGGGTGGGGAGTGGTTTGAGGATAATTCACGGATTATTATTTACTACGGATAAAACACAATTTTTAAACTATTATAAAGCTGCAAAAAGTTGCAAGGCTTATAAATCAAATTTGACTCTTACAAACCAAGTATTTCCTCTGAGTTTTGAGAGTGGCTCATATTTCATGTTTGAAAATACATAATACTTAGAATAAATATATTCGATCTACAATGAAAAAACGATTAAAAACTTGGTAAAATTAAATGGCATTCGATCCACCGGAAATGAACCTTTCCTAACCAAAGAATTAATGTACCTAAAAGTAATCTGTATGACTATTCACTGCCAGATTTACCCCTTCTATCTATATGGTATATATGTTATAATGAAATACAGTACATATTAAATATAGAATATAGATTAGGAATTTTGAAGCAAAACTAGAATGTGACAGTAGTATAATTTTATATTCGAATGCGAAAATACAGAAATTTAATTTAAAAAGGGTCCTTTTTCAGACAAGGGCCCCCGTGCGCCGCAGGAATAGCCGTCCCTAAACCCAGTAGTGTGACTATTACCGGGCGCGTTTTTTTTAACAAATCTCGAACCGATATTAAAGAACCAGACTTGGCTTACCCCCACCACCACTAAAAGACTATCGAAAATATTTTATATGTGTAGGTAATGTATATTATTGGGGTATTTTTTTAATTAGTAATTCACCTAAAGATATTAAAAAAAATATCAATATCTCTATTAGTCTATTTTTTAACATTAAAAATAAGAAGATCCACTCTCAGATACGTTCACTGAAGAAAATTTATTTTCTTATTTTTAGTAGATTTTGAAATAAAAGCGCACTTTTTAAATTACATTTTTTTTATTTATTGTCACCGGGAACAGTCCATTTAGACAGCACATCAGTAAAGTGTTAGTAGTGTTAGTGAGGGAGCCGAGTTTTAGCCGGTAGAAATTTTATATGCTAGCCAGGCTCGAATCCGGGCCTCCCGCTTGAACATCGTCATCAACGATGCTGAAGTGAGCCCAGCGCCTTAGCCGAGCTCGGACAACCCGACTCCCCAAATTTAAATTTAAAATCTCAACTAAATTGCAAAATTCGATCACTAGTTTTTATCATATAAACAAGGGCAGACAAATTAAGTTAAATAAAAGCATGACAAAGAATTTGGACATATGAATTCCTTTGAGATTTTTCTTGATCTAATACTACTTACTGGAATATCTGAAAATCGATTGAGCTTATAGAAAGTTTTAGTTGTGAATGAGTCGTCCACCATTGCAGCTTTCCATCTGAATTTCTCCGGGCTGGCCCAAACGAGAGAGCCAGCTGTATATTTAGAGTGGAATGAAATCAATTGCCTCCAAGACCCCTGGACATTGCTCAGGAATTGAACACGCCTCTTCAAAGGAAGTACCTGAAATTGAGAAATTTTCAAAATCTTCTTCAAAATTCAATCCAGAAACATTTCATTAAATTTTGAATTGAAACTTTAATGTTCTTTTTAATCTTCTGATACTATATTATTTATTAATCGGTACGCTCCTTCACGTGCAAAAATATCAAAGCGCACAGCGTGTGCAGGCCAAGTTCGAGCATTAGCTTGGGCGTACACACTGTACGTATTTACACGCAATTTCGACCCCTGCAGCTCGGAATCCATTTAAGATACAGAGCTAAAATTACACACATGTAATTATGTAATTCATCTTAGGAGAGTACCAAATTTCAATAACATAGCTTAAATAGATTCTGAGATATGTACCTGAGAAAATAGCTAATTTGGCACTTACTCCACTCACTGCCAGATCATCAAAACCTATAGGGTACTTTCAATCATTCCAACATCATGAAATTTCGCCTGCTAGTAGAGTTTGAGACACAAACAAAAGAAAAATCCAAAAATCCAAACTTTCTATCTTTCAACCCCTTCAAATGGGGGAGGGTCAAAAATGAAAATTCTAGCCCGTTGGACCAAGCTCATCCAAATTTTGTATACATATTCGGTGGGCCCCTTGAAGGCTAGAAATGCAAAAACTAACCACTTAAAATGGGGGGTCAAAAATGAAAATTCTAGCCCGTTGCACCAAACTCAACCAAATTTTATATACATATTCTGTGGGCCTCCAGAAGGGTAGAAATGCAAAAACTAACCACTTAAAATGGAGGGGGAGGGTCAAAAATGAAAATTAGCAGGGTGGACCAACTGGCTTCCTCATAGCTTACAAAAAGAAGAGAAATCTCAACCAAAACATTCTGTGAAAAAACAGGCCAAGTTCGAAAAAGTAGTGAAATCTAGTGTGTAGCCAAGTTAAATTCGGCAAGAATAATTAATTTGAGAAAATAGTATATATCTCAACTTAATTTATTCTTGGCGAATTTAACTTGGCTACAACACTAGATTTCACTACTTTTTCGAACTTGACCTGTTTTTTTACAGAATGTTTTGGTTGAGATTTGACTTTACCTTGTGGACCAGGGATAGAATAGCTACTTGTTGTAAATAAAAGGGTTTGGACATGAGACTAACAACCTCACTATGTAAAAAACTTTCCATTTATGAAAGATCGGGTAGAAAGTAATTTCGTAGAGGTGAAGAATTGCAAATCTACCAACAAAAACTAGTAGTTTCACATTTCACCTATTAGGAATCCACTCTGAGTTCACCCAACGAATATGTGATTCAGTTCTTACTTTTCTTTGTGTAATTGTGTAATAAGTAAAATCCTACCTAGGGTAACAAAATATCGAATATATGAGTTAGAGCAGTGTTTCTCAAAGTTTTATAGAGTGAGGAACCCTAGAGCACTTATATTTATTTTTGAGGAACCCCCTAGCACTAAAATATGAGATATTTAATTTTTTGTCAAAATATCAACATCATGCTACTTTTTATATCTTCCAAATATAACATACCGCCGCCGATGACGGTGCTGCCAAATTTTAAAAATTTTCTAGATTTTGGGGAAATTGGGTACAAAAAACGTGCATTTTAAATTACAATACCTAACAATTTTATTTTCATGAATAATATTATTATATCCCCGGGTGAAGAGAAAATTATTTTCGATCTTTGGGGTCTGCGATCGATTGGGAGGCGCTGGAATATTTAATTGTTTAATTAATGAATCAAGGCTTAGGCTGCGAAAAATGAACGAGGAGAGGATTAAAAAGAAATTCCATAATTCATATCGACAAAAGGTATTAGTTTGGGTTCAGGGATCAGTAGCTTAGTGGATATAGGAGTTAAAACTCTTATGACAAAGCATTGCAGTACACATGCAAAGATCCCGGGTTCGAGCCCCGGCTGATCCTTTTGTCTGTAATAAAAAATAAAACTTTTCTTCGTTCCCTAAATTTAAAAAAATTATTATTAAATTTTTTTGGTAATGTCATTGGGATACTCATATGCCCCTTTTGGATCGGATTTTTTTACATATTCAATGTATACCTTACTCATAAATAATATGCTCATCTATTTGAAAATCATTATTATTTCAAACGTCATTAATAACAAAATAATAATAAAACAATTTAAATGATGTTTTCATTTTGTTACTAATGTAACTTAATCGTTGTAATATAAGAAAGTTAAGGAACTTTAGAGCAACAAAAATGGTATCACTGAGACAATAATAGTGATGTTCACCGCATTCTTAAGTATCAATGGTTTTATTTGACTATCAGGTAATACTTAGACTCTAGATTTATTATTTTTTTCCTTACATGACAAATTTTCTGAGGGCTGATACTACTAACTATTATTTTTAACCGACTTCAAAAAAGGAGGAGGTTCTGTATTCGACTGATTTTTTTTTTTTTGTTGTCTATGTTACCTCATATCTCCGCCAATTGTCACCGATTTTGAAAATTTCTTTTGCATTGGGTTCATTAGCTTCCGATTGGTCCCGTTTTTTGTCATTGGTATTAGACCTTTTTTGTTAGGTTTGTTCAGCTATGATTCTTTTTTTATTGGAAAGGGGTATCTTAGGGATGGTGCCATATTAATTTGGTCAAGTTCTGATGATATGATCACTATTAATAACATCATTAAAAGAGAAAAATAAAAATAATTTTTAAGAAAAAAATAAAACTGACTTCAAAAAATTAAATGCAACAAATAAAATACACTAAAAGGTATAAAATAATTATTATCTTATTTAGTTACAACTAAACGACGAAATATTAACATGAAATTACTTTTTGAAGTCGGTGCCAAACAAACTATACCTATAAGCGAGTGTACCCGCCAAACGTACTAAGTAAGATCCGTCGAGTGCGATTCATAAAACGTATATGTTTGGCACCGACTTCAAAAAGTAATTTCATGTTAATATTTCGTCGTTTAGTTGTAATTAAATAAGATAATAATTATTTTATACCTTTTAGTGCATTTTATTTGTTGCATTTAATTTTTTTGAAGACGGTTTTATTTTTTTCTTAAAAATTATTTTTGTTTTTCTATTTTTTCTTTTATTGACCTCTAGGCGCGGGGAACTCCAAACCTCACTTTGTGCAACCCAGATTGAGAAACACTGGGTTAGAAGGAAGATCTTATAAAAATGGGTCCATCATTGAGAATGGCTGATGAAGGATAAGATGAAACCATGAACTAATAATTTTATTTAAAGAACTATCAAATTGATAAGGCTCGATGGGATGAACCAAGGAGAAACTATTCGTTTGAAGTCCACACTAGTGATTCTTTTCTACCGTATGTGAAGGAAAATAATTTATTTCTGGTAAAAATTTAAAATTTAGAAACATTTAGAGCAATTACAACGACTTCGAAATACACAAGAGGTCCCATTTATGTTTTTAGCATTTTGCACCCTAACAAAAAATAATAAATATATTTGCTTCGAGCGATTCCGCCCTATCGAACTTCCGGCGATTAATATATATTTTTATTATCTTGAGAATCGAGAAAATGTATTTTTAATACAACCCCCTTAGGGCATCATTGACAAGAATGAAAAATTACACCCTCACAAAAAAATACAATAAATAATAATTTAATCGAATTTGTTTCCCCTAAATTTATGATGACCACAATATGGCTAAAAAAATGATCTTTCCAACGGGCTTTGTGACAGGCGTTCGTTAAGAGGAACGAAATTGTCCAACTTAATTCAGGGCAAGGTTATTTTACGCTATATTCCATGCTTTTCTGATGGGTTATAAATAATAAGCTATTTGAAAAAATTTCAATGTTAAAATTAGCAGTTTATTCTAGGGAAACTTTCTATCGCTTATCGATTTTCTCTAACAGTATATTAAAACCATCCTTGCGTGAAGATTTGTATAGAAATGGATTTAACGTCTCTTACAGAGTGAAAAGATAGTCGCAGAAATTATATCATGTCAATTCCGCGTTTAGAACAGTCGTGTTGCCATAGTACGACAAAAAATCATCCCTTTGATCAAGTGTAAATCAATGAAAATTATCTTTGTGAATCAACTCAAATGAAAAGTGATAAAAAAACCACCACATTGTAAACAAACTTCTTAAATTAACTGAAAATTTCGACATCTTAATAGTCCAGTCAAATTGTGTTTTTATCGGGAAAGTTTTGGGGTAGTTCTGATTTTTTACATATATGTTTTTTGGGGCGCTGAATCCAAACCTGAAGTCTCCCACCAAAATTTCGTTACGCAACCTTGTAGAAAATGCAAAAAAAGGTGAAAATTTCCATTTTCTGGTGGTTTTTCGCTTATATAATAGTAAAACTATCAGATTTTCATAAATAACCTTCCCATTCGAGGAGTCGGGTAGCTCAGTCAGCTAACGCACTGGCCTCACTTCGGCATCGATCGATTATGACGATGTTGGAGGGAGGTCCGGGGTTCGATCGTGGCTGGCAAATAAAAATTTCTACCGGCTGAAAACTCGGCTCCCTCACTAACCCTACTAACACTCTACTTATGTGCTGTCTAAATGGGCTTTGTTCCCGGTGACATTAAATAAATAAAAAAAAACCTTCCCATTCAAAATAAAAGTTCATAAAATGTTCTACAAATTTAATTATTTAGATTCTTTTCTCCGACAAACCATTCGGGCTCAAGCGCAAAATCCAAGTTTTCGACTTCGGCAGCCCCCACGGATCACCCAAAAGCTTGCACTTTTTTGATATTTTCCCATTTTGACCTTGAAGGACCACGTTTCCGACAAAGACCACTCTTACATTTTTAAACTAGTTTAAATTTTCTACAATTAAATTTTTTTTATTTAAAAAACACAAGACTCTCATTTTATTTTTAACCTAAAATAAAAACAATTCTGTTACCATCGACAGTGAAATCTTTTATTCAACTAATAAATTAAAACAAAGTTTCATCTCAATTGGATAAATGGTAATCCGTGTCGCAATGAGATTGAAGTTTTGATAAACTGCAATTTTTTGCAAAAAAATCGCAACTTTTCCTTTATAAAAAGAAATCCACTAATCCTAGAAATTTTATTTCTATCTCAATCTCTAGGATATTTTGTTGACTGAACGTTTACTTGTACAACTTTTTTGTTAAAACTCTTAGATTTATAGATATCCAGCTTTTTCCATGACAGGAAATTATCTATTTTTTTAAAAAATCGCAGTTTTTCCTTCATAAAATAAACACCACTCATCGTAAAAACTTGATTTCTGTCTCATTCTCTAGAAAATTTTATTTACTTGAACGTTTACTTGGATTACTTTTTTGATAAAAGTTTTAGATTTATAGATATCCGCCATTTTCCATGACACTTCTGAGGATTTGGATCATATACTGTCATGGAAAATGCTGTATATCTATAAATCTAATAGTTTTAGCAAAAAAGTCGTACAAGTAAACGTGCAAGTCAGTAAAATTTCCTAGAGAATGAGAAAGGAATCAAGTTTTTAGGTTGAGTGGTTTTCATTTTATGAAGGAAGAACTGCAATTTTTGCGCTACGGATTACCATTATTCAATTAAGATGAAACATAGTTTGAATTGTAGCAAATTTTACCTTTTTTTGCATTTACTACAATGTTTCGCCACGAAAATTTTAGTGGGAGACCTCAGATTTTGATTCAGCGCCCCAAAAAACATATATAATATATGCAAAAAATTAGAACTACCCCAAAACTTTACCCATAGGGGCCCATTTGAGCACAATTTGACTGGACTATAACTTAAAATTTAATTATCCAAAATTTTAAAAAAATCTGTACTAAATCTGTTTAAGTACTATAAGCTTGGAGGTTTGAGAATGTCAGCTCTTACTGAATTTATTACTTCATTTTAATTAGAATTTATTTGATTTTGTATATATTTCCTTGAACAACAAAAATAATGAAAATAACTTAAATTTCTAAAAAAAGCCGCCCCAGGGCTTTATCGTTAATAGCTAGTGGAACTTAAGATGCTTTATCTTTCAAATAAATCAATTTTTTTAGAAATAATAATATCGCAGATACATTAATAAATGAATTTAAAAAAATATCTTTACCGGTAAGCATGTTGCAAAACCACTCCTCTGGAACCTCTAAAGGGTCTTTATAAGCTTCAACAAATCGCCATTTATTACAATTCTTGTTTGTACATTGTACCCATAAACTATCATTACGACATTCTCTTAATTCCAGCATAGTTTGTATTAGATCTTCTTCTGATTCTTCCAGTGAGGACTGAAAATATAATAGAAATAATAGAATTATGAAATATTTTATACGTGCAAATTAAAGAGTGTTCTCTCATTATGACTAAATCAATTAGTGGATTCATGTACTATGCTATGTACTTATGAAGATTTCACAGTAAACTGAAACCATTCCATGAATGAACTGAACTTATTTTATGACTCCAGCTTTAAGTGTACATCTTCTTAAATTATACCATGGATTAAATATTTCTAGAATTTAGAACAGGGGTTGGACAGCCAACCTTTTGGCTTACACGGGCTACATTTGAAGGAAAAAATTGTTCCGGTCCTCAGATAAAATATCACCCATAATAGCAAACACAGCCCCCAATAGAAAGCACATAATGAAAATGAGATACCACGGAATATGTGTCATGCAAAACAATGTCAATAGATGAATTGGCCAAAACTACCCCCGTCAAAACCCCCTATGGTAAACAAAAATAAAAATTCTATAGTCCACATCAATGAAGGACTAAATTGAAATTTAGATCCGTGCAAGGTTGCTAATCAGCTAAAAGTTTTAATTCCCGTTGGTACAGCAATAATTATGGTAGCAGATGTAAAATAGGCCTACTAATTCTACCGATTTTGTTGATCAAAAAAGATAGTTGATAATATTAAAAAAAAAATTATTGATTGTTAAAATAAATACAAATCTTTTATAAAACAATCTTTAAACGTTTAATAAAACCCAAAAATTTCGAGAGAATTTCTCCCTTTCTCAATGGAAAATTTTCAACTAAGTCTAGCTAATAAATATGTGTTTATTAATTGAAATTTTATTATTTCATCGGTCTATATTTTTCATCGTTTTATAATGATATATTTTTACACTTCAATCAAATATAAAAAAAATAATCATGAAAAATATTACAGTCATGCAAAAAATGTATATACTTATACCCGAGGGGTGAACCGGGGCCTGATATCGTGTACACCTACTTACATTTCAACTTTCATTTCCAAATAGAAGACAATAGATGAAGGGGCATTATCTAATGAATTCCAAAATAATTCCAAAGATGTGTACACCTAATTCCAATCGCGGTATGCCGCCTATATAATCAGGAAACGTTTTCAGATAAAAAGATAAAATGTGGTGCATTGTAAATTGTAATGCATAATAAATAGTTACGTAACATTTTCAGCTCAGTAACTAAAACCTTTCAAGATTGGCATTTATTACTTTCAGAAAACGTTTTCAGGTAAAAAGCTAAAATTTAGTGCATTATAAAATATTTGCGTAACAATTTTTCAGCTCTTTAACTAAAACCTTTCAAGATTGGCATTTTATACTCTCAGAAACCTTTTTCAGGGAAAAAGCTAAAATTTGGTGCATTGAAAGAAATTTGTGTACCAATTTTAAGCTCATTAACTAAAACCTTTAAAGATTAGCATTTTGTACTCTCAGGAAAGGTTTTTCGGTAAAAGCGAATGGAAATAATATGTATTTTATAAATCAATATTTATTTATTATACTTAATTGATATTTTTTCATCAGAGAAAATAAATAATTCGAAATATTCAAGAAAATATTTTTTTGCAAACTGATCCGCCAGCACGTCTCAACTTGTCCATGCTTGTCTGGACTCGTTTAAAATAGCCTCGAGTTTTCATCATTAAAAAATCTATTAAATCTTTGCAATTGGAAATAAGCAAAACGGGCAATTCTAGAGCAATTGAGTACTAATACTATCTATGCAGGCCTGATGGCCAACCTAAGCTGCACCGCGTGCCGATTGACGACTTAAAAATTTCTAAGGGCCGCACATATAGTCAAATAAAGTTACAAATAATTTTATATTTAATATCAAAAAACAATAAAATAAAGTTCAAAAAGGCCGCCCCATTTCATTGATCTTTTACTCTCTCCGTTGTCAGTAACGAAGTCCACCTGGTGGCCAATCTTGTCGAAAAGTTATGTTATTCGAAATATATTCCAGCTTTTTTAGCTCAAAATATTACATTTCCAGTTACTTGATAACGAGTTGAAAATTGAGAGAGAGAGAGAATAGTAGAAATATAAGTTACACGATAAAAATAATTTAGAAAATATATATTGTGAATCCACACGTTCAATTGTGTTGTTGTTAAGGTAGTTAGTTCTTTCACAAATGCAAGTGAAATAATTGAAATTAAAAATGAAATACTTTAAATATAATAGATTGGAAAAGGGTGGGGATATGATCATTATTTTATTTTATTTTTCATTGAAGGACTTTCACCATCTTGATGAAAAACTAATATTTGTTAGAATAATATATTCGGAGTAACTTAAAAAAAATTGAAATTATTTACCACGTAGTTTTGATAAAAAAATAAAAACAAAAACATATTTGGTTGATTATTTTTAGTGAAGGGGATAAAATATCAATGACTTGGAAAGGATCGATTCATAAAGAGAACATAGTAGCGGAAAAAGTACAGCCACGTTAAAAAACATAACCTAAAATTTTAACACCGTTCATATTTATAGAGTGGCTACGAGGCTAAAACTTTTTGTGTGGATTGTCGCGAAAGAACCTCCTTAATTCAAATAGTCATATAAATTATTTTAATTAAAAAATATGGAGATTTATATCCCGCAGTGCGTCACTCCAAATAATATATATATATATATATATATATATTTTATAATGATATTAATATAAGAAGAATTTCAGCCAAAAGGTACAACATCTGTAGTATACTTCAGTCGTGTTTGTGGATACCCATTGGACTATCACTTACCGCTGTTGATTATTCAGTAGTGTTTTGCGGATACCATTGCAGTCCACTGTGGACTCTTGTATGGCGATTATTTGATGAGTCCGTGGTAATTTTACTAAGTAAATTATTCAGAGGGGCGGTTTCTCATGTCTCTGGAATTCGTGAGGCATTTTTTGAAACATTATTTTATTTATTATGTTGATTTTATTCAAGTTCACCTATTATATTTAATTATTTTTTTTAATAAATTAAATGTAATGAGAATTTTGGGCAATAAAAGTACATATTTGACACTTGGTGTCTATAGCGTACTTTATCATTTTATTCTTTTCATAGCACTCTTTCAAATATATAGTATTTTTGTCTTAAATTCTAATTTTTAGTCCATAAAATTTTTTATTTTGTCATCTTTTACTGCATAAATTTGCATATCTCATCGTATGCTGCAAATTACTTGCATATTTCAGCATTTTTAACTGCATATATTATGGCATGTTTTGGCACTTTTTACTGCATAAAAATCAGGTCTTTTATAATAATATAAACATTCTTAAATCGTATTTTATTTTATTATTTTTTGAACATTGAAAAACATGCGGCCCCCAACTTAATACAAATTAGATCATGTGGCCCGTAATATTATATGAGCTTGACATGCCTGAATAAGATCATATCAAGAAAAACGTGTGAAATTCTATTGTCAAGAATTAAATAATAATTCTTACCTCACTTTTTCTAAAAGTTTCTACTCAAATCGGACAAAAAGGCATCTTTTTCTTTCTAAAATATAAAATACTAGTATTAGTATTAATATATTTAAAATGTTTAAAAGGATTAATTTATGTGAAATATTGAAAATTTATAAAATGATATTTTTAGAGCTCCATTAAAACAATAATTGGTACTGTATTCAATACAATGTCTGTACATTAGAGTGTTCCTTATTTTGGGTATTTTCTCATTTTTATACGCGGACAAGGGCTCATGTGGTTCGAAATAAATAAAAAAATCCCCCAAGTTTCAAGTCTCTACCTCAATTATAACCTGCGCTTTCAACGATGTAAGTTGCTCATCTAAATAACATGGGATTTTGGGCATTTAAATATTAATTTTTTATTCCGGACAAAGTCATGGTTCCAAAAATTTGAAACTCTGTTCACTTTATCCTTATAATAGTAGCTATACCTTAGAATTTTTACAGATTTTTAGCTTTTATAATTTTGGAGTCTATAACTTAGTAACACTAAGTTATAGTAATATTTTATCCAAAATTATAATAGCTAAAAATCTGTAATAATTCTGATGGATAGCTAGTATTATAAGAATAAAGTCTACAGAGTTTCAAATTCTTTGAAACATTACTTTGACCGAATAAAAATTGATCTTTCATAGCAAAAACCCCATGATATATATTTAGATGAGAAGCTTACATCGCTGGGGGGCACAGTGTTATAATTGAATTAGAGACTTGAAACTTGGGGGATATTTTTTTATTTATTTTGAACCGTGTGAGCCCTAAATTTCAAAAATGTCTAATTTCTTAGAAGGCCGTGAAAGACTTGGTTGACAGTTTCTATGGAAACGGCGATTTTTCACAAATAGATGTTAATGTTTTAATTGTTATTTTATTGTTTGTTATGTTATATCATTATTGTTGTGATTAGATGAAAATAAGAACAAAGTTTTAAACTGTTTTTTTATTTGTCCATGGCATGCTTGACTACGAAACTTAAAAAAAAATTGAAAACTCAAATACAGTACCTAATTTATTTCTTTAAAAAATTCGTTAATAAAATATTCTTTAAGCAATAACTGTTAAATGAATGAAGATATCGACATGCGGTTTGAACATATTTTGTTGCAAATTTGATCTACTTTCTGAATCTAATAAAATTATACGGTTCCATTTAAGATTTTGGAGCAAAATTAATAAAACGGTTAACTTTATAAAACACGCTCCTTAGCGAGAGGCGACAAGAACTAGAATGGCATGGATGTTTTTTATTTTATTCACTCAAACCTTCCTTTCTTGAACCAGACCTTGTTAATAAATTTCCGTTTAGTCAAACGTAAGTTATAGATTCACTAGAGTCCATAAAAGTTTAGCATCTCCTCCGCCTTTATTTTACGTCCTAC
Source organism: Forficula auricularia (assembly GCA_024734495.1). Lineage (NCBI taxonomy): Eukaryota > Metazoa > Arthropoda > Insecta > Dermaptera > Forficulidae > Forficula > Forficula auricularia. The sequence continues at coordinate 2,262,377 of JALMQS010000102.1, forward strand.
AATAAAAAGTCATTTATCAAAAAGATGGACTATTATGGTGGCATTAACGTGAAAGTATTCTATTTCTAAATTCATATTGAAAAATTTTCGAAAAAATTGCATTTTTTATACGATCGAAGCTGTTTTGCTACCTAGCGGTGGACGTATGAACTTAAAAAATATTTCCAGCAATTTTTCTTGGCCGATTTCCTCTGAAGGATTTTTTCCCAAACTTCTACGATTATTAGTTCCTGAGATACGGTACCTCGTCACCCTTATTGAATCACCCGGTACATAGCATTGTAGATAGTAAATTAAATAAGATAAAAGAAAACTGAATTGTATAAGTTACGAGTTGTGTTCAAAAAAGTATCAGATCCCACAGCAAAACCATTTTTGCAATATCAAACAAATATTCAAAATGACCCTGAGAGTTATTTATTCGCTCATTAACTATCCTATCCTATAAGGATAATTTTTTTCAAAATAGTGCGCCTTCAAGGGGCCCGTGAAATAAAGCCCACCGGGCTGGAAATTTTTTTCTGTGACCATGTTCTCAGGTGCGACTCACAATTACATAGCCTTTTTGATAATCTTATAAAATTGATAATATACTAACTAGAGACAAATTTGGTTTTATTATTTCAATATCTTTTCTTTTGGGTTTCTTCTTTAAATTCGTTGTTATTGGATTATCTTCATCCTGTGAAGTAGGCCAAAAGGAAATAGTATGGATAATTTGTATCTAAATGTTAAGTAATAAATATTTCTTACCTCACTGTCATTAAAGTTCTTTCTAAATCGGATATAAAGGCCTTTTTTTCTTCCTAAATTATAAAATAGTAGAATTAATATTATTATATTCAAAACGTTTTTTATACGAAATTTAAAAAGTGGGTAAAACGATATTTTTAATATACCTATTAAGGTAGTTGTTTCGCGACAATACTAGCAAAAAGTTAATGCTAGAGTATATATATAGAGACAGACAATAAGGATTCATAATTCATAAGCCCACAACTTTTAGCTGCTTATGTACCACTTCTAGCCAATCCCGTGCTCGTTTGACAAATCTGACAACACTGTCCGAGCATGTATATATTTTATGATATAAATTTCACATAAAGTACATTATAAAGGGAGATTTTTAAAACTAAAAGTTCTTAATAAACGATTAAAAGCCGTTTCGACAATGACTGAAGCGAAAAAACGTCAAAAAAGTACTAAAGTTAACACACTTTTTTGGTTAAATAAATGCGTTGTTGCCAGCTTGTTTTAATGTGTAAATTTTTCATTATACATTTTTCATTATTTATTAATTATTATCTCAGAAACTGTGTTGTAACTATGAATTAAAATTTTCTTAAAAATGTATTAGTTATTGTTTAATGTTGGTTTAGTTTTTTATAACAATAGTAAGAAGAGTTTCTTAATTATAATTAAATATGTATGTAAACTTTCCGATATTCCGTATAGTGCAATGTATAAGAGTCTGAAAAACTCTATCTTT
>JALMQS010000102.1:2263965-2410848 GCA_024734495.1 Forficula auricularia
TCGAAGTGAATATCAAGGAAATCTCTATTTTCGCGCCTAGAAATTAGACAACATTGAGTCTTATTTGAATTAAAGTTAACTAAATTTTGAGAGCCCCATTTATTCAGTTTGTCTAGGTCGAGAGTAATTGAGGAGGCAATATTGATTCGATTATTCGGGAGAGAGGGTTTGCCGTGTAGAGTGCTATCGTCGGCGTAACAATGAGTGGGGTTTGCCGTTTGATCAATAAGGTCGTTTATATAAATAAGGAAGAGTGTGGAGGAGATTACAGAGCCTTGGGGAACACCAGAGTTTGTAGAGAACGATTCAGATGATGTACCATCCACCACAACTTTTATACTTCGGTTTGTCAGAAAGCTTTCTATCCATTTGCGAAGTGTTGGTGTGAATCCAAAGGCTGGCAGTTTGGCAAGAAGATTTTTGTGCCAAACCTGGTCAAAAGCTTTGGAGATATCAAGGGCTACAGCGAGGGTTTCTTTTCCGGCCTCTAGAGTATTGTTGAAGGTGTGGGTGACATAGGTTAAGATGTCGCCTGTGGAACGATTTTTGTCTGAATCCATATTGCCTATCGTGAATTAATTTATTGTTTTCTAAGTGATGAAGGACGTGTTGGTTTATGACTAATTCCATTAATTTGGAAAGAACAGAGGTGATCGAGATAGGCCTGTAATTAGAGATTTGAGATGTGTCTCCTTTTTTAGGAATAGGTGTGACTCTGGCTATTTTCCAGCTTTTGGGGAATATGCCCGACTCGTAAGAGAGTTGGAATAGCTTGGATAAGATAGGGGCAAGTTCAGGGGCGCATTTTTTAATGAGAATTGGTGGGATGTTATCCGGGCCTGCGGCGGATTTGGAATTTAATTTATTAATGGCTTTTATGATTATTTGGGGCCTGAAAATTATTTTGTTCATGAGGTTGGTTTGGGGGGTATAAGTGGGCGGGTTAAGCCCTTTGTCATCTAAAGTGGAGTTAGTTGCGAAATAGGATGCTAGTGATTCGGCTTTTTCAGCGGGGGTCGTGGCTACTGAACCATTTGGGTGAAAGAGGGGCGGAAGTGAGGGGGACGCGAAATTTCTGTTATTGCCTTGTGTAACGAGAAAAAGGCCCGTTTTCCATTGGGGCAAGATGCGAGACGGTCAGCTATCCTCTGGTCGAATGATTTCTTTGCCTCAGAGATGATTTTTTTGCATGAGCTTCGCGACTTGGTAAATGCAACTCGGTCGCATTCTAGCTGTGAAAGTTGCCATTTCTGAAAATATTTGTTTTTTTTACGGACGGAATCTGCGCATTGTCTACCAAAAACCAAGGCTTAGAATCCTTGTTCCCTTTAATCAATTTTGAGGGGATATAGGTTTCTAAGCCTATTTGAATTGCCTCGTTAAGGGCGTCTGCGAATTCTGAAGCGTTTTTATCTCTGATGCAGAGTTCATTCCACTGGTAAGCGGCAAAAAAGTTACGCATGTCATTCCAATTAATGTTATCGTTATCGACTAGCCATATTTTTCTGGGGTTGGAGTGGGGGTGACGGGGGTTTTGGTAAATTGGCGGAGGTTTTAATTTTTATCAGATTGTGGTCAGATTTACCTAAAGGGGCCGAAATTTTTGCTTCATAGAACGAAGGGTGGAAGTGATGAAAAGATCGAGAAGATTGGATTTTTCGTTGGCTTTGTCTGGGATTCTTGTGGGGCCGTTAATAATTTGTGTGAGGCCACATGCCGTTGAGAAGATTTCAGCGTCGGAGCCTGCGGGGGAATTATGGCTAGAAAATTTTAGCCAATTTTTGTTGTGGACGTTAAAGTCACCTAGGAAAGATATTTCAGAAGATGGAAATTCTTTCAGGATATTGCAATGGCACTCAAGGAGGTAGTCAAAAAATTGTTTGTATCTGGGGTCTTTGGGGGCAAATATATTATGCAGAAGAATTTAGTTGAGTGGCCTAACGTGATTTTGATCCATATGGCATCGAATTCATTGGATTCTAGATTAGTTAAACGCCTACTAGGGATGTCCTTTCTAATATAACAGCAGACACCTCCTTTTTTTCGAAATTTTGAATGAAGTGTATAGTTTTCGAATTGGTAGTCACGACCGTTAGATTTATTCGCGTCAATTATAGTTTCGGATAGGCCTAAAAGAGCAGGTTTTTCATGTTCGAGATGTTGAAGTACGTCGTGTAAATTCGAATTGCGAGATAGACCGCGAATGTTGCAGAAATTGATTTTAATTGATGTCATTAGTAAGGAGAGTTTGAGGTGGAAATGAAAAGGGTGACAAGAAAAGTAAAGATAAGAGAGCCGGTAAACCAATTAAAACTCCGAACTTGGATATATTTTTGAATATATTCAATATCAGTGAGCTCTTAGAAATTGGACAGTGGTTTTCCACCGGGCGATTTGAAAAGGTTTAAATCTACCACTTGGATTGATTGTTAGTAAGGGGAAAATTATGAGCTATTTAATAAATTGCTAGATTAAGTCTTAAATTAATTAAAACTAGTTGATGTTGTTAGTGGGGAGAAGAATTATTAGCTAGTAGGTATAGGTACCTGCATTTGAAATGTTTTATTTTTATAGATTATTTATTTTCTTAAATACTTGTATCTTCATTAGTTTATGATCTAGAATCGTCTGGCAGACTAATAATAATGAACTGCTTTTCAAAGACGAAATTGGGTAAAAATGGGTTAATCTTTTTCATAAACGCCACAAAACGTGTATCTGTGCATCTACGATTTTTTTTACTAAACAATTAAATTCTGTTATATACATTTACTGTATCTATTTTGAAAACGATCTGTATTTTTTTCTTAAACATAAAACGTGTAGTTAATTGTTATATACCTATTATACTTAAACTTTGAAACTTGAATATGTTTTCTCTGATTTAATACTTTTTTCCAATTTTGTCTGTTGTTATTTTGACTATTTTTACAAGGGTTCCGGTTTTTCAAATCGCCACAGTATATGGTTTTTGAAAATAATTTTTTATACTTTTATTTTATTTAGATATATTTAGTAAAAATAAAGTACCTTGTGCATAACATTGTAGAGTAAATATTTTATTTTTATTTATTTTATGCTTTTAAAACATATTTTTTTGATTTAATTGAAAAGTCTTTATTTTGCCGAAGTACCAGAGCTGTTGATTCATAAAGTACCTATATTTATTTGCATCAAGCAGAGGACAACCTCCCTTGTTTCATTTATAAATCAAAAATAAAACGGGGGTCCGATTTTGGCCACTTTCCTTCTAATATTTCAACATACAAAATACAATTTTAAAAATTCCCAAATTTTCCAGAGAATGTTAGGAAAAATTTTGACTTTTCTCTTCAATTTTTCTTATATAATATCACAATCTCAAGTATCCCCTCTCGTTTTTAGCTATCGCATAATAAAGATCTTGAATATAAAATACAATGTATATCTTAATAGAGTGTAAGTGATACGTTCATTTAATATGAAATTTTATTTATTAATGGCATTAAATAAGAGAGAGAAAAAAAAACCCAGCAGCGTACCGGAATTTAAACAGTTGAAAAATAATTAGAAGCGAGCGATAATATACTTTGGGATGTTTCAGTTTTTATAATATTATCTAATGCAATTATTTTGTCATGAGACACTTTTAAGTGTTTAAGTGGATCACATTAAAATTAGAAATACCTTTGGACACACTCTATGAATAAATGAAGATATGCTCTGCGAGAGCCAAAGAAATAAGGGCTAATTTACTAACTAAAAGCATGTTATAATTAGAAGATCACGTTTTATGCGCTTATTAAAAAAAATATTATCTAAGTATTAGGGACAGTTTTTTCTCATTTAATTATATATTTTTATTTATTTATTTATTAAGTGGGGACAAAAGCGAGAGATGAATATAAAATAGATAATTTGAAAAGATTTATTTACTGATAGTACCAGAGTTGTCAATTTTTAAAGGGAAACAATGAGTATGTCATCTGCTTGTTACAAATAAACATACACTTATTTATAAAATATACAGGGTAGACATGTGTAACGCGCGGAGAAAATTCAGGGTTCAGTGGCGTAGGTATAGATTATTTATCGAAAGGTTTTTAGGTGACTGAGCGACTGATTTGTTCAGGTGTGTTATTCCTCTTCCCCCCCCCCCCCCCCGGTATAAGTAAAACAAAATTGAATCGTTTTTCCAATATACATAATTCAGACACAGCTTTGTAGTATACTGTTAAAAAATTGTATAAATATTTTTTCGAAAATGTTTCTATATATAAGTAAAAATATTAACAACTTGAAAATTTCAGCTTAAAATATGAATTTTTATAGATTAAAAAAAAAAATCACCTGCCATTTTAATTTATATTTAGAGATGACATTTATTTATTTATTTATTTACATTTAGAAATAATAAAAATTTTCGATAAAGAAATAATTGATTTTTTTTATATTTTTGAGCACCACAAAAAACTAAGACTCAAAAAAGAAAAAATAATCGTCCAAAATGGGTCATATCGAGTGGTGAACCGCGACCTAAAATCGTGTACACCTACTTCCACTTCCACTTTCATTTCCAAGTAACTAGAAGTCAATAGATGACAATAGATTATATAATGAATTCCAAAGTAATTCCAAATAATTCCAAAGACAGTGTACACCTAATTCCAATCGCGGTTCACCCCTTGGGTCATATATAGGTATTAAAATTGTATAAATTGAAACTTAATTGATATACAGGGTGATTTATTTATTGTTAATAAATGAATAATTAGAAATGATTGACGATCTATGATTCTATATCTACGAGTATATACCTACAATTATTATACATAAAGAAAAGGAATTAGAAGTAGACGAGAAGTATATGTGAGGGGGAAAGGGTTGGTTTCCACCCCTGGCAGTGAAATGCCTTTAATTATCCAGCTCCCTTTCAGAGCACCGCCCTTAAACAGCCCAAATAGCCGACCTATGGATGTTAGAAGCTGAGTGTTAATAATAACCCCCCCCCCTTTCTCTCTCGCTCTATATTTACATTTTAGCCTTCTTCTCTTTCTTTTTTTCCACCCCCTGCAACAGCCACCCTCTCGCCCTTTTCTTTTAAACAACTACCAAAGAGGTTTGTCGGAAATTTAATTATATTCCAATTATATTTTAATAATCTCTAGTCTCCCTTCCTTTCTGAAAAAGGGAGCAAAGGGGGGCTGCTACCCCTCTCTTCTCTCTCGTCACAATTTAATATTTCTTCATTGCATATTTTAATACAGATTAAAATACAATATTTTTTTATTTTGTTCTATGTTTTGTTTTTCAAGGGTTTCGGATAAAGGTTGATGTACACGCTATATGAATATCATTTATTTAATTTGATGAAAATTTGAAATAAATAAAAAGAAATCAATGAGATTGTCCTCTATTGATCTAATAAACATATAAATATCAAATATATATATAATTAATTTATTAGAGACTATAGTTTCGGAGGATTGACTTTCATCAGCAGATTTATATAAAGTTATCATTTAAAATTATTAATTCAATGAGACTGCAAACAGGGTACTTAGTCGTGAAAAAGTTTGACTTATTCCTCCAATTTTGTATACTTTACCTACCCACTGCTCCCAAAAGATGATAGGGGTCTCTTATGGCCGGTTGTGTGTCGCAAAGTAAATGCTTTTTACAACTAACAACTTTCAGTGCATGTCATCTGATTGGCCATCCCAGTCTCTCAATTTACCATCTACCCTTTGTTAGTTGTAAAAGCATTTACTTTGCGACATACAATCGGCCCTAAAAGTCACGGGATGAATTTAAGATGTACGAAAAAATGTTTCTTATAAAAATAGAGATATTTTGGAAAAAATTTACCAAAAAAAATAGTATTTTTTTAACGCTATTACAATATATTTTCCCATTCTAGTTAAGGATAAAGTAAAAATAAAATTTTAAATGAAAATAACAAATTTTTATCATAAGAAAAATGATTGATTTTGCATGTCTTCTGCTTGATGCATGTACTATATATATTTGTCTAGATTAATTTGTAACAACGCTGAGAGAATTTTCTTTAAAAAATTTACGCTCTTGCCTAGAATCGAACCGACGAACTCTTGAACTATGGGCATCCAGCTCTAGCGATTACACTCAATGCGAACATTAAAAATTGTATCTTGATTTCTGTTAACTAAAACTATATATTTTTGATTTGGACTTTGTGTCGAGATAATATTGTATTCATTTGAACTCGAATGAAAATGAAAAAACACCAATAGATTTTAAATTAAGAAACATTAAATATATATTAATTAACGAGGCAAATTTGAAATATAATTGTCTGCGCGGATTTTAAACTGATGGCTCCAATCGATTTTCATTAACCAGGCAAATTTGAAATATAATTCTAATTTGGACTCGAATTTTGAAATGAAAGACTCCAATTCATTTTAAATTAAGAAACATTAAATATATTGATCATTATTATCCCCCCCCTCACCACTCAAAAGTTAAAGAGGCGAAACTTTTAAGAGACGATGTATTTTCGGTAGTTTACCGGTATACATTTGGAGTGTGGTTTTTTAAGAGGAATAACATTTTTGGACTGAGACGCTGCCCGCCAGAGCACCAGCCCGGAGGGCCGAGCTTCGAGGGCGTGCCGAAGGCACGCTCGAAAAGCTTGTAAACATAAAATCAGGTATATATATTTATAATTTATTTGTTCGATGGGGTAGTTTCGAAGTTATAAATATCATCATCAGTCTTTTTAATTATAATTATTCTATCTTTAGTTAAATTGAATTTATTCCAATATTGAGCTGGTCATCTGGGATTCGCAAATTTGGCACTCAAATTATTTGTCTTATTAATCTATAGAGATATTCCAATTTTTTTTGTTCTGGTGAAAAATTGTCAAATTTCAAAAATTGGTAGAGAATATAGGTACCTATTTTTAATAAAGTAAAAAAGTTGTCTCATTTTTCTTCATAATTATAATGTATTGAAATAAAAAGTAGTAATTTATTCTCTAAAGTGTTGTTAAACACAAGCAAAGTGTGTAGTAGTTTCATAAACTTTCCCCAGGATCGCTGCTATCGATATTAAAAAAAATCTATAAGTATTATTTAAGCCTTTTTGTCAGCCGGCTCCAAGAATCAGCAGAAAGATTAAAAACATTCAGCAGCCAGGGGGCTGATGTTTGCTTAGCAGCTATTTCATGTCAGTAACTTATTTATTTATTTTTATTTATATATTTATTTATTTTCTCTTCTTTAGTCGTAAAAAGTAAATAATATATATTTTGAATCCAGGCAAAATGCGTAATTCGCTTTGATGAGGTTTTTGGAAAGGTGGGGGGGGGGGGATTATTGACTTAGCCCTTGTAATATCTATAAAAAGGAAAAGTACTGGGTGGAAAGTGGGAAGGGGGGCGGAAGGGACGTTTTTTACGATAAACGAAGGGATCGATCGATGCAACTACCAAGGGCAGAATTCACCATTAATTTATGAGCTCGCATCTGAATTGCATCTAGCCATGACAACAGGGCCGATCTCAATATCTGCGCGCAGAGCCCTAAGTTGAGCCTAGAGGGTCTCATTTCAAATTATAGGGCTTCAAAATTTATAGATTGTTATTTAAATTATTAACTAATTCGTTGGATGAACATATAGGTATTTATTTGTGCTTATTTATGTTTTCAATTGGTTGAAACGTGGAAAAAATAATTTCCATAGATGGAAAGAAATCATGTTCAAAAACCTGGAAAAATATTATCTTCAGAAGTAAGTAAAATAATCAATATAAAACGTAGAAAAACTCTTTCGAAAGTTAAAATAAATTAATTTCAGCCGTAAAAAAAAATCAATAGCAAACCTAGAAAAAGTGATTTTCAAACATAGAAAAAATAAAAAGAGGTGATTTTATGTGCTGGGTAGGAGTTGAAGGTATCTGTGGACGCGGGTCTTAAACAGCTGAAGGTTATAAGTTGCGGGGAAGACGGTGGCTGGAAGTGAGTTCCAGTCTCTGGAGGTCATAGGGATAAAAGAGTTGGGGAAAGCGTTGGTTCGATTATGTAATATAATATGTATTTCTTATTAAAAAGACTGATGATGATGAACAAACCTTAGAAACTATAGTCTCTAGCAAATAAATGATATATGTTCAGCACATATATATCTAGGTATATATTTAAAGTATTTTTATTAAGCAGATAACAACAAAATCTTTGAATTTTCCTTAATATATTTAGGTATATTTATTACTAAGGCGGTTCTAACAGAAGAGCAGTCTTTAAATTTTTTTCATTTTTTTTCAATTATTTTTAAATATTATATTTTAATGTTGGTTTTACATTAATGTTGTGCCAAGTAAAAGCCTTCAATAGAGTGCACTTATTATAACCCAGAATCCATTTCTCTTTTTTTATTTGCATATTCTCTGACGTCATCGGTGATAATGGCAGTATGCTATTCTTTCTTTCTTTTTTAACATTTTGTTAAGTTATTAGCTGAAGATTAATTGGATCGGATGGATAACGTGACTAGAGTTGAAATAAATCAATACGCTTTAATCTTGGAGAGTGCGCGCACCCGCATATAGTACAAGTTTTTAATAACTGCAATGTATCACCAACTTTTGGAGTTGACGGCTGATGGCAAAATATTCATCTAATAAATGACACAACTTACAAATATTCCCTCCTTTTTGTTATAATGTTAGTTCATATTTTTTTCTACACTTATAAATAAGATTATTACTTTTCACACGTTTGAAAATGATATTTTCTATGTTTGATAAAATATACTCCCTCTGTTCGAATATATGGTATACATTTGAGAGAAAATTTTAGATTAGCTTGAGTTTCGAAAGCAACTGACAATATTGTTCACATTGATAACTAAATATTCTAACATATTTGATAGGCGTTGTTTTTAGTTGGAATTTGATGACCAAAAATTAGTTTTTTTAAGAAAAATAAAATAGTCACCGCTGTAATTTTAAAATAGAAAATTTTAACGCAAATAACGTGAATTTACAAAGAAGTGATGCCAAATCGAAACCATTGACTTAATGAAAAACCTTGCAATACCAATTACAATATTTGAAGAACAAAGAAAAATTAAAACACGGTGTGCTATTAATAAATTGTTTGAATGTGTTCAAGATGCATTTAAGGGAGTTCGGGACAGCTTATCTATCTGGTTGATGTTCAAAAAATCTTTTGTATTTCTCCAGAGTGATAACTTCTGGCTACTATCTTTTTTAATAAAAAATTGTTAATAATGAGGTTAATTTCGTATAAAAATCTTTGTTTTGATAATATTAATATAAAGAATATTGAGATAATTTTTTCTCATTATAAAAACGTTTATTTAACACAAAAACGATTTCCAAAAATATATTTTGAATTCTAAACTAGTGCATTTTTATATTCTGTTGGCTGCAAATAACTTTTTATTTATACATTTATGAATAACTCATTAACTAGATTGTCAAATCTGTTGAAAAATATATCATTCGATTCATAAAAGTTGAATTATTCATCTGTATAAATTTGTTGAAAATGCTATAATTTGTATAGAAGTTAGTTCTGTCCATTTACTTCCATGTTAAAAGGACAATTTTCAATAATTTATTTCTCGATAATGAGACAGACGATCAACTTCAAATTTCGGGAATGAATATTTAATACATCAATGATTCGATGGTAAAAATTTGAGAATATTATTATAAAAATGATAAACAGTCCCTAACCTCATTTATACTCTAGAGAGAAATACTCTTGATAACGTTTTTATAACATTACAAACTATATGGAATCAATTATGCAGTCAGGAGGGGGAAATTCCTATAAAATTCCTCATATAGTTAACATAAATAAACAATAATTAAAAGCAAAAAATTACTGACTGAAGTTCAGAGTCTTCTAAGCTCGTACTAAGTAGTAGTAGTAAGAAAGTAAAATGAACAGCATACAGACTTTGATGACGTCACAGAATGCAAATAGGAAAGAAAATAAGCAAAAGGGGATTCTTTTTCTGTTCTGTTTTGTTCTCTTGGTAACGCCAATTAAGCGACAAGTATACGTCGCCTAAATTGTAACGACGACTTTAGTGTCAATGTGTGGGTTTCTCTAATGAAGCTACGGAGATGCAGAGGATTTTAGGTAGGGATAGAATCTTAAGTTAGCTGCTGTGTCTGTGTGGGTGTATGCTTCTATCTTTTCTCTCTGTCTTCTATTCCCTGAGGATATTCACAAGAAGCATAAAATTGAATTTGCTTCGATACCTAAGATCACTTTAAAGATCAATTTAATTTATTTCTCACTTTTTACCCTCCCCCAACCAGGGCAGGGGGACTTTCTCTCTTTTAGAAAATTCATATTCATTGTATGTAAATTCATACTTTTTTTTCTATTGTTTGAAGATATATGCAAATATCTTGTGAGATATTATATTATATAATTTAAATATCAATATATATCAAAGACATTTTTCATGAATTATAAAAAAAATCAAATTTAATTGATAACGAAAAATGAATTAATTCAGAAAATTAAAATTAATCGATCCTAAATATAAGGGTCTATTTTTTTTTTTTTTTTACTTTACTATATAGGGTATGGTTTAATTAAAGGTTTAAAGATCGTTTTATAACAGATTTGTATTTATTTTATACACACTATATAATTTATATGGGGCATTCCACGCCAAATCGGACGGTTTGAAAAATTTTATTTTTTAATTTACTCCATTTTTTGTCATTGAAATTTTTTAAATCACTTGTTTGAAGATATCGAATTTCTGTTTTTTGTTCATAACTTCTTCAAAAATGGTTCAAATTAAATTATTTAAAGTATTTTTATATGCGGTTTTTGAGTTTGGAAATTTTAATCTTGTTTTTGAAACTGTGTAAGTATTACTCTTTTTTTAATTTTAAACTTCTATTCATTCTACAAATTTGAAGACAGTGTTGATAGTGGGCCTATGATAATTACTATTTTTTTTCGATTTTTAAAAAATTTAAAAAATTATGATTATTTAAACCACTTTTTGGTATTGAGTTCTCTTTTTTTAGTTATTTTGAATTGATTTTTATCGTTAGCAGGTGTTTAAAATAAATAATTAGTATTTTAGTTACTTGAAAGAAAATCAAAACAAATAATCGAAAATTGAATAAAAATGTATTTATCATTGGCCCACTATCAACTGGCTCTTAAAATTTGTAGAATAAATAGAAGTTTAAAATAAAAAAAATTATCAAAAAAATCGAAGAGTACAAACAGTTACAAAAACAAGATTAAAATGTTCATTCTCAAAAATCACATATAAAAACACTTTAAATAATAATGATTAAATAAGTTAATGGAGACTCGTGGAAAGGTCCACAGTGATCTTGTAGCCAAAGTTTCCGTTTGTATGTATTATTATTGTTGTTGTAGAATGTTGAGGTATTTCCGAAATACCTCAACATTCTACAACAATAATAATAATGATTAATGTAAAGATTTAAGCATCTTTTTGAGTTTCTTTTTTGAATTTTTCAAAAATCAACCCAATTATGGTATATAATATTGAAAAGTGAATTTATATTTATTTAGGAAACAAATCAAAGATTTTAGTAGAAATGTTTTTGCATTGAATATCAGAGGGTTTCGTCCCCTTGGGAATCGAACCCAAGCGCTAGCTAAGCTTGCCGGGCTGTTAGCCAAACCCTTAAGACAAATCTCTCTCCGATATGCAACATATATAAGAAATAAAGCTACAAATTTTTCACTCCTTTCAACTCGAATGGAATAGTAAAAATCAGGCTAAACTGAAAAAGTTTTCAGTGTATGTTCCTATATTTAAATGATTAATGTAAAGATTTAAGCATCTTTTTTGAGTTTCTTTTTTTGAAAAACGATTGAATTTTTCAAAAATCAACCCAATTATATAATATTGAAAAGTGAATTTATTTTTATTTAGGAAACAAATCAAAGATTTTAGTAGAAATATTTATTTGTAGCTTTATTTCTTATATACGTTGCAATCGGAGAGAGATTTGTCTTAAGGGTTTGGCTAACAGCCCGGCAAGCTTAGTTAGCGCTTGGGTTCGATTCCCAAGGGGACGAAACCCTCTAATATGCAATGTAAAAATATTTCTACTAAAATCTTTGATTTGTTTCCTAAATAAAAATAAATTCACTTTTCAATATTATATAATTGGGTTGATTTTTGAAAAATTCAATCTTTTTTCAAAAAAGAAACTCAAAAAAGATGCTTAAATCTTTACATTAATCATTTAATTATAGGAACCGACACTGAAAACTTTTTCAGTTTAGCCTGATTTTTTACTATTCCATTTGAGTTGAAAGGAGTGAAAAATTTGTAGCTTTATTTCTTATATGTATATGTTGCATATCGGAGAGCGATTTGTCTTAAGGGTTTGGCTAACAGCTTGGCAAGCTTAGTTAGCGCTTGGGTTCGATTCCCAAGGGGACGAAACCCTCTGATATGCAATGTAAAAATATTTCTACTAAAATCTTTGATTTGTTTCCTAAATAAACTTTTAAATAATAATTTTTTTGTATTTTTTTCTAAAAAGTATACGCAAAAAAAACAAAAATTAAATTTTTTTTTAATTTGGACTACATATTTTTGAAGAAAAGTTATGTGCAAAAAACCGAAATTCGATATCTTTTAAGCCAGTGATCAAAAAAATTTACCAGAAAGAGTTTTTTGATGGATACTAAAACCATATTTTGATATAGTATGTTCGGTATTTGTTCGATCCGCCCGGGACGCATGGTTAGCTTCAAAAAAATTTCGAGCTCTCGCTTCCCTCTTAAGCAAATATGATTATTCTAAAAATGTAAATTATTGAAACATGTCTGTGAGAGCAGTTGTACATGATGTTGTTGCAATATTCATTCAATTATTCAATAAACTACTTTATTAGTAGAATATACATCCAATTTTAATTGAAGAAGATTAAAGTGGATATGTTGTACATTTTTTTTTATTTTGTATTTTAAATCACCCTTCAATTGATGGAGATTATCTAAAATGTGTGTGTGTGTGTGTGTGTGTGTGTGTGTGTGAAAGAGATAAAAGCAGAGATGACGCCGGGGATATTTCTAAATAATAATATCTCAATAGAATGATATATGAGTAAATAATTGCATTATCTAAGTTTGGCGTGACTTCAGTCTCTCTTTTTGGGTGAATATTTCACCGATCAATGTTCACCAGCACCAGCCCCTACCTCCCATACACCCATTCAACCCCCTTGAATATCCAAACACGTAACCATCACATAAAAAACAGAAGCAAATGACGTAAATATTGAGCCCCGAGAATATAGAGTTTGGCAAATGTTTATTTATGTTTTTGCTTTTTACACAAGTGATAAATGAACATATCTTTCGACAAGGAAATTAATTATTTTAAACACAGTGAGGTATAGAGAATAACTAATTGCAAACATGACTATCTGTCTGTCTGTCTATATCAGTGGTTGGAAACCTTTTTTTGCCCACGATCCAAATAAAGATATACCGAAAAGAAAAATTGATTATTGATTGTTTTTAATATAATGAAAAAATACAAATCTTTATAAAAAAATTGAAAAAGAAAAAAAAGTTGTTTTCGAAACATTAGCAAAAGCAACTTTTTTTTTCTTTTTTCAAATTTTTAAAAAAATTTCTATTGATAAAGGTATAATTTCTCCTGAAACGTCTAGTTTCAAAACAAACGTTTCAAGATTGTTTTATAAAGATTTGTATTTTTTCATTAAAGATATACCTATACAATTAGGTTTTGCGACTTAATGAAAATTTAATAAAATAGCAGCTGTAATTTTTTTTTAATTTCTAAGTAAATGTAAGTCAAATAAATAATATATTCAATAAATTCTGACTGTTGATTCTACAGATCTAGAAAGTATTTATTAGAGGACGTCTATAAATTATGTCACACAGTAAGGGGTTAGGGTGAAAATAAACATACACTTATATATAAATATATATATATATATATATATATATATATATATATATATATATATATATATATATGTAGGCGATAAATAAATCGTGTTGATTTTTAAAGTTTCATTTGCAACCAGAACTAACGGTCGACTGGTTTCTGTACTAAAGCCCTTTCAGCAAACAAACGTTTTATTGAAAGAGGAAGTCCAAGTGAGTCTAAGGGAATATCCCACTTTTTCCCACTACATGATTATTCCACATTCCACCTTAAACATTAATGTTTGTTAGTTTATATAAAGGCGATGGACAACCAGAAAAATTAGCTACCCAACCTTCAAATCATTAAGACCTAGCAATTTCCATCTCTCTAACAACGAATCTTAATTCTTATTTAACCTGTACATAAAAGTTATACTTTCTATCTTATTAAATATATTGTTTAAACCAAGTTGAAGTACCTTGTATTACGAATACACCCTAGACAACCAGTTCCATTAAATAAAGAAAAACACGCCTGGGATTAGAGTAATCCGGTCCCACATATATATATATATTATATGTATATATATTATTTATTTGTTTGAGACTATAGTTTCTAAGGCTTGGGCACCATCATCAATCTTTTTTAATTATAAATATAATTTTTCATGGGGTCAATTTCACGTGGATATTGAAAATTTTTTGCTCTTACTTGACGGAAAGCCAGTTTTTATTTTTATTAAATGAGAGTAGGGCTTAAAATACTTATTTGTATTTTTTTAAACCATGTTTAAATAAGAATCTGTTAATCATAATCAATTATTATTAATATTTTATTTGACATGAAGTATTAGTGGGTTTTAAATTTAAAATCACGTGGGTGTCGTTGCACAAGCCGATTATTATTAAGTATAGATATAGATATTTGCTTTTCTATAATCATTAATTGTCTAAGTGAGTAAATATATACAGAGTGGCCATGAGAAAGACAAAAGGCTGGCTGGCTCATCTTTTTCGAAAACAAAAAAAAAACACCCTACTCTACTATCATCAGAGTAAATTAAATATAATGATTTGACGGCCACGCAACGGGCGGGGGTGCGGATGATATTAAATAATGTACAACCCCCTCCGCCCGCTCACCCCTAAACCATGCCTCAGCCCATCTATCTGTCCGTCTGTCCTTTTTTTGTCTTCTAATGAATATAGATAACTTTTTTCCGTGAAGCTCCCTCTCTCACACACACACACTTTTACATTGACACAAAGACAAAATGACGAAGATTTTCGAGATTTATATCTACCCTGACGCGATATATAATTCAGTCGTCCGGGCCATCTTTTCTACTCTGCCTTTTTCTCTTTTAGAAAATAGCTGACTTTACCCCCCCCCCCCTCCCCCCTCTGCACCCCTTCTATCTTAGTCTCTCCTGTGTCAGTTTTTCTTCATTTTTTTATTTCCTTTTTCAATTAAAATGAAAATGATTAAAAAATAAACTTAATTTGAATGAAAGTAGATATAGTTCTAGAAACCAATAAATAAATGCAAATTCTATATTTGAATGAATGAATGAACTTTAGAGTGGTTTAGAATTGAGAATAATAGAATCGAGAATAGACCCGTCATATTGGCTAGAGAATTGTTGTTTGTTTTGCTGTGGGGATTGAAGGATTTCGATTACCTACCTGGCGACTTCAGACCATAGAAATTCGGATTTTCTCGCAAATGGATTCAGGTCAAAGAGGACAATTGGCTGCTCTCTCTCTCTCTCTCTCTCTCTCGGGGGAACAACCGGTAGTAAAACTTGGAAATGTCCATATATGGTAGACCTGCGGTTTATAACTAATGGGTCACGACTCAAAATTCCCTCATTTTATAAAAATTATAAAACAATTCGCGCATCAGCAAAAAGCCGCCCAATAAAAATAAAAAAAAGAAATAATTCAGCTTTACTACAAGGAGTTGATACCCTTGAGCAAAGAGAAAAAGACCTTCTGAAGCTTTGCGAGAAGGGGATTATTCCTCATGAACTTCATCCCTGGTATAAATCCCTTACGGACGCTTCTTACAAAAGGGATTGCATATCAGAACCTGGACTTGACGATGATGACGAAGAATTCTCCTGAGAATAAATTTTTAATTTTAGATTTTTGTTATAAATAATTTTAGAAAATTGGATAATAAAGAATTTTTTCTTTTGCTAAATTTTGTTGTTTAACTGCCTTTTACCACAATAAAATAGAAATAATACAAAAAAGGAATAAATAAAGATGATTCGGAAATCTTTGGAATAATTCATTTCTAATAACTCTCAATATATAAGATCGGAAATAACTAATATTGCTATAGACAAATCATAGTTTGCTTATAGCAATAGAATTAGGAGAAATTTAACATTTTCTTAGAGAACAGGTGGATTCATTGTGGAAGATGATCGATTTCCATCTCAGGGAGTGTGGAGATTAAGGCACAAAAATTAATTTCTGATTACTATCCTCACTCAAACTAAGCATTATCCGTTTGGGACAAAGGTCCCGAAATATATTTTTTAAAAATCTAATGTTAAATTTGAAAAATAACAGAAATGATGCCGTAATCGATGCAATTTGCAAAAAAAAAGCGAAGATTAAAATAAAATTTTAAAAAATGAAGTATACTTTTTTGGACAGCATTCCTTGGTTGAAAACTCAAAAACCGTCACTGCTAAATATACCTATATTTAGGTTAATAAAATCAGTTACTCTAAAACGTTTCTAACAATTTTGATGAATGATTAGAGAGTTTTTGTGTCAAATAAATCATTTAGGGGCCTTTTTTATTCTACCGCCCGTGGGCCCCGAATCACCGAAATCCGTCATTTTATACCTATCGGATGAATTATTATATATAGGTAGTTATAGAGTCTAGGTACTATAATATATAGAAGTTATTTTCGAAATCGGCTCTAATGACTTCAATGAAAATTTTACATAAAGTGGTGTAGGTTTTAAGTGAAACATGATTAGAGTGTTTTCAATATTTATATTCATTTACTGATCACTCATAAACATCTAAAGTACACTACTTTAAAAATTAAAAAAATCTTGAACGACCTATAAAATATTTTATTTATTATTATATAGGTGTTTTAGGGCGCATCAACGACAAGGGTTATTAGCGCCTCAAATACAAGACAACCTAGAAACGTCTTAAATAAATTGTATCATAGACAAATAAAATAACAAGATAAATTTTATAAAATAACAACAAAATAGACCTATACAAAATAACAACAAAGATAATACTATATAAAATAACAACAAAATAGACCTATACAAAATAACAACAAAGATAATACTATATAAAATAACAACGAAATAGACCTATACAAAATAACAACAAAGATAATACTATATAAAATAACAACAAAATAGAGCTATACAATATAACAACAACGATAAACTATATAAAATAACAACAAAAGCTGTAAAGGGACTATTTAATAAATATACAACAGATTAAATTAGTAAAATCAAAGAAGTAGAAGAGGGATATTTTAGATATGGTTAAAAAGATTAATATCACGCAAATACCCAAGCAGGTTTTCATAGCAATCCATATCAGAGAGAATATCCCTGATGTTTTTATTTTCAAGTTTATATTTTATCCTTTTAGTATTGTAAAGTGGGCAATCCACTAATATGTGGGATACATCAATTCTCCTGTCACACGTAATACACCAAGGTGGAGCTTCTCTATTAATTAAAAAGCCATGAGAAAAGAAACAATGACCAATTCTCAAACGAGTTATTATTGTTTGTTCTCTCCTACTATTATATTTGTGTTTTAACAGTGGAGTAATATTTGGTTTGATTCTTTTTAAAAAATTATTTTCTATTTCCTCCCATTCATTTTCCCAGTTCTTCAGGATTAAGTTTTTTGAAAATAATTTTATATCCTCATAGCACAATTCGGTGAAATCGTAAGTTAATTTATTTGCTCCCTTTTTTGCTAGTCGATCGACTTCCTCGTTACCTAAAATTTTCTTGTGGCTAGGGATCCACATGAAGTGAATTACTTTATCCATTCTGATAAGATCTTGGTGTATTATTTGGATTTTTTGGATAATAGGGTGAAATATATATAAATTTTGGATTGCTAATAAGGCACTTAATGAATCTGATAAGATTATTGCCTTGTTACTTCTTTGATTTTTTAATTTGAAAAGTGCGAGTTCAATTGCCTTCAGCTCAGCATTAAATATACTTGTAATGGGCGAGAGTTTAAAATGGCCAGATGAACTGTCCATTTTAAACGCACATCCCACATTTTTTTCGAATTTTGATCCATCTGTAAATATCAGTGAGAAGTTCGGATATCTGTTTAGCAATTCTGCTAGCAAGATGTTATACGACCTCTCATCAAGGCTCTCTTTATTAAATTTAGCCAAGTCCAATAAACAAGATGGTTTGTTTAAGAGCCATGGTGGTTCTGGGGTATTAATTATTCGAATTTGTTGGTCCAAGTAATTTCTAATTCCTTCTAGGTTTTCTTTTATTCTCAGAGCCAATGGTTTGGTATTTTTTGGACAATTTGAGAACTTGCTTAAGTTTGTGGGATTGAAAATGTCTTTATATGTTGGATGTGTTGGAAGAGAATTGATTTTTATAGCATAGTTCAAAGATAGTATTTCTCTTCTAACTTTTAAAGGGGTTCGCAAGACTCCGCCAGAAGACTTGAAATTGGACTTGTCCTGAAAGCTCCCAAAGCTATTCTGATACCCAAATTATGGACCATATCGAGCTGTTTTAGAACGCTCTCTCTAGCAGAAGAGTAAATGGGTGAACCATAATCTAATTTACTGCGAATAATCGCCCTATATACTCTCAGTAAACTGATAGAGTCCGCTCCCCAGTTGGAATTGGAAAGCACCTTTAGAAGATTGAATGATTTTAGGCATTTCGTTTTTAGATCTTTGACGTGATCTCTCCAGTTTAGTTTCTTGTCAAAGACTAGACCAAGAAATTTTACACTGTCCCTATATAATATGGGACTCCCATCGATGTATAAAGATGGATCTTGGTGGGATGTTCTAAGTCTGCAAAAATGTAGACAACATGTTTTATTCTTTGAAAATCTAAAACCATTTTCTGAGGCCCATTTATTGACATCATTTATTATAATTTGCATTTTTGTTTTTATAAAATTCAAATTTTTTGATCTTAAATATATTGCAAGATCATCGACAAAGAGAGAGTGCTGAACTGGCGACTTAATTAATTTTGAAATGTTGTTCAGAGCTATCGAAAAAAGTGTACAACTAAGAACAGAACCTTGTGGAATTCCATTTTCTTGAGTGTGTACCTTAGAGAGAGTGTTGCCTACACGTACTTGAAATGTTCGGTCTGTTAAAAATTTCTGTATAAAAATACCTAAGTGACCTTTAATACCCCATTCTTTCAATTGTTTTAAAATAGAATATCTCCAAGTTGTATCGTAAGCCTTTTCAAGATCAAAGAAAATGGCTATTACATGATCTTTGTTTATAAAGGCATTTTGTATATAATTTTCGAGACGAGCTAATTGGTCAATGCAAGATCGTAGGGGCCTGAATCCGCATTGATTATTGGAAATTAATTTATTATTTTCCAAATGCCACATCAAGCGTTTATTTACCAGCCTTTCGAAGACTTTACAAATACAACTTGTCATGGAGATAGGGCGGTAATTTTGCACGAAATGAGGATCAAGATTCTGCTTGGGAATGGGTACCAAAATTGCTTTTTTCCATATAGATGGAAACGAATCCTTTTGCCATAATTCATTGATAATATTTAATAATGTGTTCTTAGAATGTGGATTCAAGTTTTTCAGCATTTGATTATGAATATTATCTGGTCCGGGGGCAGTATTTCTAGTTTGATTTAATGAATATTCGAATTCCCAGACCGAAAAGGGTGCGTTGAAATATTCAACATTTGTTGAAGAAAAATTTATAGATCTTCGCTCGGAAATGTTTTTTATTTGAATAAAAGTAGGGTCGTAGTTTTCTGAGGAAGATATCTTAGAGAAGTGCTGTGCAAAACAGTTTGCGATCTCAAAGGGTCCTGTTATTGTATGGTCATTATTTTTTATTTCTTTAATTATTGGAAAATTTGTCCCTTTAATTCTTTTAATTTTGTCCCATACTTTTTTGTTTGGGGTATAATAGGAAATAGAGGAAATAAAATTTTGCCAAGACTTTTTTTTACTTTCTTTTATTAAGTATTTAGCAAGGGCTCTAGCTTTTTTAAAAATGAGCAGATTTCCAGTGGTGGGATTTCTTTCAAATTGCCTGAATAATTGGGGTTTGATGCTTGGGGTGATTTATTAATTAAAGACGAAAAATATATGTAACACACGTGATTTTATTATAGGTTATTTACAGTAGTTGGTTGGTTCAAAAAAGTGGAATTAATAGTATTAAGTTATGATCACTTCCTCCCGGGATCCAGTCGGTAGTGCCAACTCATGAATAATGTAATCTGGAAGATTTGGCGGAGATTTCAAAACAGCGATGCCCGCTTTTCCATCCTGCCGGCCTTGAAGTATCTTCAACCTTCGATGTGATGTAATTGTGGACTGTATCTTGGTTAGTCAATTGGTAATTGACACAGCTTCATTGTTGACCTTCTTGTCGTGGTGCCGTTAGGAAGACGCACCTCGACCACTCTGGCTACATTGTCGTCTCCAGGGAATAATTTGATTATTCTGCCTAGTCCCCATTTCAGAGGAGGCAGGGTTGTCTTCTTTAAGAAGAACTATAGATCCTACTTCTAGATTTTTGTGGGTCTCTTTCCATTTGTTTCGAACCTGCAATTCTGAAACATATTCCAAACTCCATCTTTTCCAAAAGGATTGTATTAATTTTGATAGATAGTGATATCTTTTTAATCTGTTGTCTGGTACATTCATATAATTCGGCTCAGGTATACTGGTAGCCGACTTACCGATTATAAAATGTGCAGGTGTAAGTGGGGAGAAGTCTGATGGATCGGAGGATATAGGAGTCAAAGGACGGGAATTAAGAATTGCCTCTATTTGTGTCAACACTGTGCAATATTCTTCAAAATTTAATTTTGAATTGCTCAGAACCCTATGCAAATGATATTTAGTCCGTTTAATTAATCCCAACTTCCTCCAAGATGTGGACTTTTAGCGGGAATAAAATGCCATTGAATACCGTCATTTGACAAGGCATGAGACACATTATTGAAGTCAGAATCAATAAATTTAAAAAGTTCGATTAATTTAGAATTAGCCCCAACGAAATTAGTCCCGTTGTCCGAAAACATATGAGCAGGCCTGCCTCTTTGTGCTATAAATCTTTTTAATGAGTTCAAAAATGCATTACTTGTTAAATCTGACACTAATTCCAGGTAAACTGCTCTTGTTGATAAACATGTGAATAAACAAATGTAGGCTTTAACTAATCTAGGGCGTCTAGAACTCCCTTCTTTTAGTGTTACTGGACCAGCATAATCTACTCCAACACTGTGAAAAGGTAAAAATTGATCAAATCTTACGTTTGGAAGATTTCCCATTAAATATTGATTTGGCTTAGGTTTTACTCGAAAACATTGGACGCACTTGTGAACAACCTCCCTTGCAAGATTTCTACCTCCAATAGGCCAATATTTTTCACGAATTGAATATAAAAGTTGTTGGGGGCCGCAATGAAATAATCGTAAATGTTCAGATGTCATTAATAATTTTGTAAATATGTGCTTATTAGGTAACAAAATGGGATGCTTTTTATTATGATCGAAATTAGAATGTTGTATTCTACCACCTACTCGAATAATTTCCTCCTCGTCTATAAATGGATTAAGATTTAATAGAATACTTTTATTATTTAATGGCTTTCCCTTACTTAGCGAATTGTAATCTTCGGAAAATGATTGTTTCTGAGTTAATCGTATTAAATTAATTGTTGTCGAATTAATTTCAACTGTGGATAGAGGACCTGATAATATTGAAATTTTATTTTTCCTATTTTTAAAATTTGTAAATGAACGATAACAGTAAGAAAATACTCTGATTAATTTGTAGAAGCAAGAGAATTTATTAAAAATATCTAATTCGGGAATAGTTATCGAAAGAGTTGTAATTATTAATCCTTTTTTAAGCAGGTCGATTTTATTAAATTTCGATATAGAATGCACATAAATTGTATGGTTTTCCAGCCAATTGGGGCCTTTAAACCAAAAATTATTGTCTTGTAATATTTGACGCGTTGAACCTCGCGATAATAAATCTGCGGGGTCATCTGTTGTAATAATTTTGTTAAAGTCTAAACTATTCGAATATTGAATTGTGTCAAATTTTGAATGCCAAAATATACCTAATGTTTTATTTTCTTCACCAAATTCTAAAATGTTAGACTCTAAATTATCGTTTAATTTAATTTTATATAAAATTTCTTTATCGTTAGACAACCACTTTCTTAATTGAAAACAACTTTTGGCTAAAATATTAGTAATTTCATTTTGTAGCTGCAAAAGTTCAGTTCGCGAATTCGAACCTGTTAATAGGTCGTCTAGATAAAAATTGTTTAAGATAACTTTAGAACCTTGTGGATAATCGATTGGATTTTTAAATGCAAATTGGTTACTGCATCTATTTGCTAGAAATGCTGGACTTGTTGTGCCATATGTCAGTGTGTTTAATTTATAAACTTCTAAATTTTCTCGCCAAAATATTTTTTGAAAATTACTCTGATCCGAATTAATTACAACTTGTCTGTATATTTTCGAAATGTCACCATTCAATTTAAAATCGTGATTTCGAAATTGTATAAAAATTGTAAAAAGATTATTTTGAATAGTAGGCCTAGTAAGTTGTAAATAATTAAATGATAAATTATTATAAGATCCTTGCGATGCATTGAAAACTACTCGAAGCTTAGTAGTGGGACTTGATTTTTGAATTATATCTAAGTGGGGTATAAAATATTTTGGACTATCTGATTTAATATTTTCTGAAACTTTACTCATATGATTTAATTGGAAATACTCATTTACAAAATTGAAATAATCATGTTTAAATTCACCGTTTTTATTCAATCTTTTTTCTAATTGGAAGAATTTATGCAGCGAAATATTATTTGATTTACCTTGGTGTAATTCTTTTCTAGTAGGAATTGTAACCTGAAATCGTTCATCTGAATGCCTTTCGAAAGTTTTAACTAAATGATCTTCATGAAATTGTTCCCTTGTGGAAAAATTAGGATTTTCGCTTAGAACTTCTTCACTTTCACAAAATTGTGTCAACTGACCATCTAAGATATCAGTTCTTGCGAGAATGACAGAACCTTTATTCTGATTTGATTCGCAATTCATATTTCCTGCTACAATCCAACCGAATTTGCTATTTTGTAAAATTGGAAGATTTTTTCCTAATAAAATTTGACCGGTGCATAAAGTGTCATAAAATATATGTGCGCCAAGCAACATATCTATATCTCTATTTACGTTAAAATTTTCATCAGCTAAAGTTACATGATTTGGAAATTGTAATTTTGAAATATCAAATGAACATGATGGAATTTTATCAGTAATGTTATCGAGAACTAAAAATTGACTAAATTGTTTGTAATGTGAATTGAGAGAAAAAATGTTTAAACCTACTTTATAATTTACTTGTTTTTGAATATTTCCAATCCCCATAATCGTAAAGTTTATTTCAGATTTCTTTAATTTTAATTTGGCATACAGATTATTTGTTATTATATTTGTCTGGGAGCCATTGTCTGCAATAGCTCTACAGATATGAAAATTTCCGTTATTATCTTTTACTTTCAATTGAACTGTTGATAAAAGAGTTTTAATAGAAGGATTACTTGCAAATAATTCTGTGGCGCTACCTGATTGGTCATTCGCGGGTTCATTTGACGAACTATTATTTGCTGGTACCTGGACATTGTTTTGGAGACAATCTTGATGTAATAATGAATTAATTGGCTTTTTACATCTTGAACATTTAGACAATTTACATTTCCAAAAAAAATGAAAGGGTTTTAAACAGTTCCTGCATAATTTCAGACTGTTTACTTTTTGAAGTCTATCTTCTAAACTTAAATTTAAGAATTTTTCGCACTTATAAATAGAATGCGTTGGATTTTTACAATAAAAGCAAGATGGCGTCGATGTAGACAAATGAACGAGTCTTTTATCGAATCTAACCACTGCTTTTTCACTACTTTTCGAATTCTCCAGTTTATGCAGCATATCGCATTTATCCTGGATGAACTCGGACATATTTGCCATTGTCGGCAGTTCACGTGCGTTGGGACGCTGTTCCCAATCGCGTCTTGTTGTTTTATTATTTAAATTATTTGCAGATATGGCCTGCCCATTGCTAATTGATCCTGATACATCAATTATGCGTCTTACCTTAGCAGTTACTGAAAAGTAACTGGTTTCAAACGCATCCCTTTCGTCATCTTCACTTGGAGGCACCTGGTCGTTTTCAACGGACAAAAGCTCGATTTGCTCCTGAATCTGATTGAATTCCTGGTAAATCGGGTCAATCTTTTCCAGGCGACGCTTTAATTCCACAATATCATTCGCATCTGGTTCCTGCAATGATTTATGAAATTTATCTAGTCTCGTTAATTGAGACTTGAGGACTCCTCTTTTAATTTTTAATTGTCTTAAATCCATTTCTAAAAGAGTGCTTTCACAAATAGAATACAACAGAAATGAATTAGTAAAATATTAAAAAATGATTTGTGATAAATGAAAAGGAATTACTTAATTACTGCACTTTTTTAAAATCAAGCCAGCCACTCAATATACTTAGCTGAAATATGTTAATTTTTCTTTGTTCACGTGTTTTCGTCTGATCCACCGCTGCAAGCTGTTCCAAAATTTTTCTAGTATCGTGGCTCGATAAATCCGGGTTGATGGACCAATGAATAATTGGGGTTTGATGCTTGGGGTGATTTATTAATTAAAGACGAAAAATATATGTAACACACGTGATTTTATTATAGGTTATGTACATTAGTTGGTTGGCTCAAAAAAGTGGAACTAATAGTATTAAGTTATGAGCACTTCCTCCCGGGATCCAGTCGGTAGTGCCAACTCATGAATAATTTAATCTGGAAGATTTGGCGGAGATTTCAAAACAGCGATGCCCGCTTTTCCATTGCCTTAGTGCTTTTTTCCTTGTTTGAATTGTATTTCCTATTTCTTTTGACCACCACGGGACGGGGACATGCTTGACTCTAGTTTTTGACTTTGGAATAGAAAATTCAGCAGCTTTGAGAACTTTTTTAGTGAATTTTTCTAATTTATTAAAAACATTACTATCAGCGCTGTCATAATCGATAAGAGATAATTTATTAAAAAGTGGCCAATTCGCCTTAGCGATTTGCCATTTTGAATGTGTTCTGATAGGAGGAATTTTATTTAAATAATTTAAAATTATGGGAAAATGATCAGAATCACATAAATCCGGATGTCTTCTCCAAAAAAATTTTGTAGCAATAGATGATGAAGAAAAGGATAGATCTATTGATGAAAAAGAGCCATATGCTGAGCTGAAGTGTGTGTATTGGTCAGTATTCAAGAGAGAAATATTATTATTATTATTCAATATTAATTCAATTATTTTTCCTCTTGTAGATGATGATTGACTACCCCAGATAGAGCTGTGGGCATTAAAATCACCCAACAATAGAAAAGGCGGGGGTAGTTGTTGAATAATATTTTCTATTTCATTTTTAGACATTTTTTCATTTCCTGGTAAATAAATACTACAAATAGTAATGAGGGGCAATTTCATTTGAACTGCGACGACTTGCAAATTGCTATTGATGTATATAGGTGCAGAGAGCAGGTTGTTTTTTACAAGAATCGAAACACCTCTGCATGCCCGTTGTTGACCTTGGTCGCAATCTTTTCTGTAAATATCAAAACCTCTTAGGTTGACATTATTTGTGGGAGAAGTGTGAGTCTCTTGCAAAGCTATTACCATTGGGTCGTATTCATCAATAAGCAGTTTAATTTCTCCTAAATGACTGAAAAAGCCATTACAGTTCCATTGAATTATATTATTTGTATTTTCAGCCATCAGAAGAGAATGGAGAAGGAAAGTGATTTAGTAATTTAACGATTCTCAAATTACAGATACAGCAATGATAGTAATGCACGTTTTAAACAAATCATTTATTATTTATTTTCCTCTTTTTTTCTTTTGAGATCCACCACGACCCCTAACCCGAGCCCCCCCAGATGCCCCCCCACGGAAAGTCCGAAGTCCCCCCACGGAGCGCACCGAGGCGTCCGAATCGGAGGCAGATAGAGTTGAGTTACTTGAATTTAAATTTTCTACAATTGTTAGAAGAGGTGTACTAGTATTTATACTCATATTAGTATTTTCTTCTTGTGTTTCAAAAGGTTCAATAGCAGGAGTTGTATTAATATTAGAATTATTTGTGGCAATGGATTCGATTTTATTTGTCAGAGATTTTATTTGTTCAGTTAGAGTCTTAATAGTATTTTTAAGCTCCTCACAAGAGGAACAAGAGGTTTTATTCTGTAATGTAGAGGCAAAACTTGTTTGTTTAGGTAAATTATTCTTTTTAAATTGAGCTTTTGCTGCATAATAAGATATATTTTGCTCTACCGATATATTGATTATTTCCTTTTCCTCAATAAACTTAGGACAAGATTTAGAGAAATTGGGATGAGATGATTCAGGACAACTAAGACATTTTGGTCCATTTTGACAATCTGGGGATTCGGGGTGAGCGGGGTTGGAGCAAAAAGAACAAATAGGGGCTGATAAACACCGAGAAGATGTATGGCCATATAATTGACACCGGAAGCAACGCATTGGGGGTGGGAAATATTTTCTCACCGTAAGGCTGTAAAAACCCGCTTTAATTGACAGTGGTAAAGTTGGAAAACCAAATGTAAGAATAATTAGGGGAGTTGGAATTATTTGTCCGTGATCCTTCCGAGTAATTTTATGAAGATCTATGACGTTCTGATCTTTCAGTTCCAAAAGAATTTCTTCTTTCGGAATATTGACCAGATCTGGACAATAAATTACTCCTTTGGATGAATTAAGTGTGGCATGGGCCTGAGTTTTGATTGGGATATCAGCAGTAAATTGATTCAATTTAAATAGTGATTCGGTCTGTTTGTCATTAAATGTCTCAACCAGAAGGGTGCCATTTTTTAGTTTCTTAATGTTTTTTACTTTACCAGCAGAGTGAGAAATTACATGGTTTATCAAGAAAGGAGAAATTTTAGAAAGGTTTTTTTCACTATCAGCATGGCTGATTACAATGAAACGAGGTTGGATCTTAGAATTATTTGTAAATAAACTGTTCTGGTTTATTGATAATAAATTATCAGAATTTTCGCCATACTGGGAACGAGGCCTTTTAGGTCGAGCTCGCGGAGGGACTTGAAGGGGGGAAACATTTCGTTCCCCACCATGGATTAGCTTGGGAGAATTGCGACTTGCAATTCTCCCAAAAATAAATTAATAGTAAAAATAAATATTAGAATATATATCTATAAAAAAATGAATAAAGATTTGAAATAACGAAAGAAAACAAGAAATAGAAAAAAAAAAGAAAAAGAGATAGGTTATCTGTGATAATGATGAGTGGTGTCTAAGAGAACAGCGAAAACACCTCCAACTGCCAAGAGAGCTCACTCACGACTGACTTATAAAATATATATCGAGTTGAAATTTTCAGAATATTTATAATTTTTAACGTAGGGGCATTCCATAAATTATCTGACACGAATTTTAAGATTTTTAGACCCCCTCTTCCCCTGTGTCACATTCTGTCATATTTTCATTGAGTCCCCATGTATTGTGACGACACACCTATCAGTTTATACCATATAGTTTAAAAATAGTAGAAATTTAAGTATTTTTGATAAAAATTGCTTGCTTACAATTTTCGTCTAGATTTCATTTTCTGGCTGAAATAATAATAACTTGAAATCTAAAAAATTTGCAAATTTTTAAAATATTTTAATTTGACTTTTATGAGATCACAATTTTTAACATCCCCAGGCTCCCCTGTCACATTTTGTCACAAATCTGAAATGCCCTCTCTCCCCTTGTACTTTTTGACGTAATTTATGAACCGCCCCTAATGACATGACGAGAAAAAAAATTCAATTTTCTACCATATTGGAAATTTTAAAAAATTTTGACCGACCTCTAAAAAATTTTTAATCGAACTGATTTCGTGATCATTTTAAAAACATGTTAAATTAACATATTTTCATGCTAAATCAAAAATAAAATAATATTCCTTTTTTTGGGCCACCCTATAATATGTGTATATTTCTCTAATTAGTATCGTTATTTAAATTATAATATTCAAAGAAGACTAGATTGTATAAAAAATGCATTTGAGAATTTCTTAAAGGATTTTATTTTACATTCGGAGAAATTCGACCGAGGGATTATCTTATCAAGCAACGGGATTCTTTCCACTTTTCATTTAGTGTTGAGAACTCGTCGAGTCAACATCTAGGATTATGTACAGCCAATCAAAGGTAAACAACCCTTCAAATCCACTCCTATATTTTATATATAACATTTAACCCTTGATGTCTACCCCTATATTTTATACATAACATTCTTTTACATTCTTTTCTTACTCATTAATGAAAAAATTTTATATTTTGATATTTTGGGACAAAATATGGAATTGGGGGGTTAGGTCTCCTGGTCAGCAAGATACCCATGAAGGCGGGATTCGCAACTGGTGTATTAATAATCTCCAACTTTGTGCCAAGTTTCATTTACTGAATTTCTATTCGCGGATAGTTTAAAATGTTTCACCTTTTTCATCTCATTTATTTATTTATTTATTTAAATCGAATTTTATGTTAAATGTGAGCTTATCGGTTTTTCATTCGTTCACCTTGATATCTATTCTTCACTGTCGTCTTTAAAGACATTCCTCCATCTTTCACACACACATTCTTTTCTTTTTTTTAAACCTTTTCTCTCAACTCCAACCCCACTCGAAAATCCCTCTCTATTTTTCTTTTTCTCCCCTTTTGGTATTTATTAGATCCACGGATATATATTTATTTATCTCTCTTTTACTGTTCTAGTTTTTCACTTGCTGTCTCTTCTCATTCTTTTGCTTTTCCTATTGAATCCTCAGATCCCAGTATTTTGTTTATATTTATATGTGGGGTTTGTTTTAGATATATGGTATACTATTATATATTGAAGTGCTTATATTCTGGGCCAGTGGTTGGGATCTTTATATGTATATCGAACTTCCACATATTTTCTAAGTATTTACCATTCTTAGTGGCAGTGTAATAATTAAACTAGTAAAACTATATTAAGAAAAAAAATATCTATCTATTATTATTATAATCGTCTTGCACGAAGACTCGAGATTTTTTTAAATTTTAAAACCTACTAATAGTTCATGACAAATATTTTTTTTTCTCTCTACCCTCTTGATCTCGGGAACTAAATGACAATTTAGCCAGCCGTCACAGATTGCTTAAGCATAAGTAAAGCTAAAATTACTAATATGATTGATCAAAATAAATTAGTAAGCTATGAATAATAATTGAAAATATAAAGCCTTAAGACGGGCAAGAAAACTATATACAAAATAAACTATATTAAATTGAGAAAAACGAAGATTTATATCAAATTACGTTGGTAAACTATGCGTTTAAAGGATAACAATTCGTAGAATAAAATTTATTAAAATTAGGAAATTTAAATTATTATTTTTAAATCCACTAATATGTAGTTCATGACAAATAAAATTTACTGAAAATAGGAAATTTAAATTATTATTTTTAAATCCACTAATATGTAGTTCATGACAAATAAAATTTACTGAAAATAGGAAATTTAAATTATTATTTTTAAACCCACTTACGGAGTCCAGGAGCCGAAGGCGGGCTTCGCAGCTGTTCTGAATATAATTTGCATAGTCGATGATTTTTATTTCACCATACATGGTATCTTCAAGTAGTATTGTAATGGTGTATGAAAAAACCGGGTTTTTTTCTTTGCTTTGTTTTTTTTTTTTGAAATATCTCAAACTATTTTGATAAAAAAAATGAGCGAAACCAGGGCGTTTTGCCCTACAAACAAGCTCTAAAGAGTGAACATCGAAAAAATTATATTTTACGAGATATTAATTATTTTTTCAAAATGTCTATTACTAAGTTAGTACTTTACCAATTTTTTGTGTACCCTCTAGCTCAAAAACTAGCGTGAATATCAAAACGAAACTTTCCATGTAGATTATTAGTTGAATAAAAGATGTATGTAGATTTTTATATTTATATTAGAAACTGATTAGATTTTGGTTGAAATCAAACTAAAAATTACGGAGGGGGCTCTTAAAAAATTAAAATAATAAAAGTTTCCAATTTTTTTTCCTAATTTTTATTTTATAGATATTAAAAAACTATCCATTTCCATCAATTTTTGGTTTTTAAAATTTCGATAACACTGTTTGCCAAAATTTTCCCCGTAAACCTAACAATGCATTCCAGTAGAGTTTATGATTACTATGCAATTTTTCAATTTTTTACAACACTCGTCAGAGTTTTGAGATATTATCAGTCAAAACAACGAAAAATGTCATTTTGATCTATTTTCAAGTCCCATTAGATATTAAACAGCAATATTTTATTGACGTAATAGAAAACAGCTTCCTCTTTGATTGTCAAATTACCACTTGTTTGTAGCTCAATTAGAACTCGAGTTTAACTAAAAACCTAAGACTACGTGATTATAAAGGATAATAAACTTAGATAAAACTTAGTTTTTTTGGTTATAACTCGAGTTCTAATTTAGCGAAATACAAATGGTAATTTGAAAATCAAAGAGGAAGCTGTTTTTTCTATTAGGTAGGTCAACAAAATATTTTGATTTAAAATATTGCTGTTTAATATTTAATGGGACTCGAAAATAGGTCAAAATGGCCTTTTTTCGTCAGTTTTGACCGATATTTTTATATATTTTATAATATCTCAAACTCTGACGTGTTGTAAAACATCGGGAAATTGCATGATAATCAGCGTAAAAAACTCTACTGGAATCCATTGTTAGGTTTACGGGGAGAAATTTTTGTTTAGTTTTTGTCAAGCAGTGTTATTTCTAAAATTAATATTTTTTCTAAATTCCGTTTTGGGATTGTAAAAGTCAAAATTGTGCCCAAGCTTAGTTGAATGGTAATCCGAATGTACCATTCTTGCCATTTATATAACTAGCCTTGGACACAATTTTTAGTTTGAATATATGTAGCGTATTCTTAATTTGACATTTTTTGTTTTTTTCAGTAAATATGATTTTCAATATCCATTTGAGTAAGCTTTGCGCATAATAAAGAAGTTATTCAGTAGAAGAATTCTATTAGTTCCAATATATATGTAGAAATTAGATTAAAAGTTTGTGGTAACTGTAAATTCATCAAACAGCCAGGCAGGCAAGCCTTTTCCTTGATGGTAGACAGACAAGGAGTTTGTGCAGAACAATCGAGAAGGCAACTTCCAATCTCATTAGCTGTCTTTGAACTCCTCATACGAGACAACAATAATAATACAATCACCCTCTCTCTTTAGAGAGCCGATGGATGGATGGGTGGCCGAGAACACAGGGGAGCAGCCGGCAACTTTTCGATATTCTCTGCCATTTGGAAAACTTTAAATCACAAGGGGAATTTATTATTTATAACCTGATTATATTACAGGCAAGGGGACAGTGCCCAAACTAAATTCGATTCAAGCACAGGCAGACTACATTTTTTCGAAGCATCTCACACAATTTTGACTGCTCTGGAAATGTTAACAATTAGAGATTGGCAAAGCTGCTCATTTCCGGGATCATATTCATGAAAATTTAAATCTTTTTTTTAATTTCTCTCTTTTTAATATTATTTTTATTTTCCAATGACTAAAATTAATATAAAAAAAAAATACTTAGGTGTGCGTGGAATCCACGTGTGACAAAAGTGAAACTTTTTTCTATTGTTATATGTACTTTCTAATGGGTGTGGTTCGGTGGGTGATCAGGGTTAGGGTAAGATAAGAGAGTCCAGAGGACATTTTTAGGGTTGACGGGGTGAATAATGGTCGGAGGTGGGTCTAGGGGGGGGGGGAGAATTCATCCTCAAGACATCTTATCATTGTTTATTCGCACTTTTTGGCCTCTCGACGAGACCCCTTGTAATTTTTGGCAAAACCTTCACCTGCTAAAATTCAACCTAATTGAATACTACAATTTGTGTCTTTAATTGAGTTCATGGGTTCCGTAGTCTTTACCTGAGGACCCTTTGAAGCCACGCTTGCCCCGAGAGCGATTACAATACTTTACCCATGCTTTGCATTGGATAAAGTAAAAAGACATGAATTCTTATTGAATGGATTGTAGAATTCGTTATGTAAATTACGTTTAATTGAGGTTGACAAAAATCGCTATAGAGAGGTAAATTATACTTTCTATTTATGTTCTGCAATGATTGAAAATTCGTTATAAAGAGGTTTTTAACAAAAGGCATTCCTAACGTAAAGGTATATTTTGCATTAACTCTTAGGGCAGTTTTAGTTGATTTTGAAGAATTTGTTAATTCGAGAAAATCGTTATATTGAGGTTTGTTTTACATATAAGGTTATAGTGTATTATTAAATTTTTAAAATTTTTCAAAACCACAATAAATTACTAAAAGTATTTTTTAAAAGTTCAAATCCGAAAATAGTTATTTTATACGGTTTACGGCGGCTGAATCTCGTAGAGCATTACATGTGCAATAATAATTTCCACTTAGTACTAGGTCAAATGAAATTAAAAACGACTCGGCCATGTCATTTATAAATCATAAATTTCGAAATTGACCTCTCTCTCGTTGATTAGCCAACCAGGATTGATCATAGGGCATTAAAATGCATCGCACCCACTATACACAAACTGCAATTGCACATAAATTGCATTTCCCGGTTCGAAATGAGATCGGGCCAGAGCGAATGTATCCATGAGCTCAAATATTCAACAATAGTGGCAGCTAGAGTATCAACAATTGTTCTAGACCACCCCTGTATTATTATTTAAACACAGAAACACTCATGTGACTGATAAACTGAACGTGATAACTAACCAATTAGTATGCAAAGAAGCAGCCAGGGTGCGCTACGAAAATTAAGATTACTACCCTCTCCTTCTTCCGTGGATAATTAAAATGCATTAATTGTAACAGTTAAATATTTAACCATGCATTAAATTAATTAGGATTATAATGTATACATATATATAACGTCAACCGTTATATAGAGTCTTATAAATGTCGCGGAACAATGTCGTACGTTTCCAAACCCCCTCTCTCATTCTTCTTCATGATATTTAATACAAAGCGAGAAACAGAACAAATTAAATTATGCAAATATTATATTAACAAATCAAAATTTAAAATAATCATACAATGAGAGAGAGAGAGAGATAAATGAAAATGGGTTTACTGTACGTACGTTATGTAGAACTACACGTATAAATGATATTAATAATTTTTTTTTGTGAATAAATAATGAAATATTTATTAATTTAATAAATGTTGTTAATATAATATATATAGAATGAGATTAGAGAGAAATGAAAATGGTTTAATTTTAAAGTGAGAAATACTGATATTTATAGTACCTATATGAAAATCAACTGAAAATGTGAATATTATGAAAATGAGATTCGTATATCCTATTTTAACGTTCGTTAGTTGAAAATTTTAATTCTGATTATGAATATTTGTACCGTTATTTTCGGATCAAAAATTAAACGAGAAATTTATCATTTATATTTAATTATTTTCTCTGAAATCAAAAATTGTATTTTAAAATTTTAATAGATTGAATATTTTAAGAAAATGTTGAATTTTTTAAGAATATATTATTGATTTTTTTTTTACAATGGGTGATATATTACTATAAAGTTCTGATTAAATAGAAAAGCCACATTTATTTCACTTTAAAATAAGAATACTATGTCAAACAATTTTTTAGCAAATTTTTGTACCAGCCAAATTTTCATCAAGTAGTGTTAAATTAAAATTTTGAAAAAAATTCTTAAAATTAGATCTTTGTTACGTTATGAAGGAAAAATTAGAACAAATGTGATATCTCTTGTATTTTGGAAAATATTGTCATCTTTATGCTGCTTATTAAAGAACTGAGAATTCCGATACGCTATCTGGTGGTCTACATTGAAACTAGCCACTGTAGGGCAAAAAATTGAGCCCCGCCCCCCTATCAAGGTTCCTATTATAATGTATATTCTTATTTTTTTCTTCATAACGAGAGAATGATTTAATTTTAAGAATTTTTTAAGAATTTTAATTTAACACTACTTGATGAAAATTTGGCTGGTACAAAAATTTGCTAAAAAATTATATTATATAGCTATATTAGATAGGCTATATGAATCAGATTCTCACTTGACTAACTGAAACTTATATGAAAATTAGCTCAAAACCAGCATATTGTATCTACTGTAACGGCAAAATTATTGATTCTCAGGCTATATATATAGGCCATTCCAAGCCAAATAGGACGATTTCGAAAAATTTTAATTTTTGATTTCCTTCATTTTTTGACATTTTTTATTATTCATCAAAAAACTCTTCCTGGTAAATTTCGAAATTTTGTTGATCACCGGTTTAAAAGATTTCGAATATCGGTTTTCTCATAACTTCTTGAAAAAAGGTCCAAATTCAATTTTTTTTTTTTTGAGATTTTGTTTTTTACATACTTTTTAGATAAAAATACAAAAAATTATTTAAAGTGTTTTTATTTGCGATTTTTGAGTTTGAACACTTTAATCTTGATTTTGAAACTATGTACTACTTCGATTTTTTTGATAATTTTTTATTTTAAACTTCTATTCATTCTACAAATTTGAAGACCAGGTTGATAGTGGTTCAATGATAATTATTATTTTTTTCGATTTTTGAAAATTTCAAAAAAACTTTATTTGCTATTAACCATTATTAAAACCATTTTTTGGTATTGAGTTCTCCTTTTTTTAGTAATTTTGAATTGATTTTTATCGTTAACAGGTCTTTAAAATAAATAATTAGTATTTTAGTGTGTTGAAAGAAAAATCAAAATCCAAAATCCAAAAATAGTAATTATCATAGGACTATCAACACGGTCTTAAAATTTGAAGAATCAATAGAAGTTTAAAATAAAAAATTATCAACAAAATCGAAGAGTACATTACAGTTTCAAAAACAAGATTAAAAATTTCCAAACTCAAAAATCGCTTATAAAAACACTTTAAATAATTTTTTTATATTTTTTTTCTAAAAAGTATGTAAAATAAAAAAATTGGACCATTGATGAGCGTTTACCCGAAATTCGATATCTTTTAAGACGGTGATCAAAAACATTTCAAAATTCACCATGAAGAGTTTTTTGATGGGTAGGTAAGTACTAAAAAATGTCAAAAAATTAAGGAAATTAAAAATTAAAATTTTTCAAACCGTCCTATTTGGCATGGAATGCCACATTTATAACCGGACAAAGACGCAGCAAGCTCACTTAACCAAAAGTGATTTTTCTACTCTTAATAAATTTAGTCACAAAAATGCAATCTTCAACAGTTAACATACACATCTAATGAATTATTGTTTATTTTTTTAGGGAATAGAAAGATTTTGTTGACCGAATGTAATAGGACAAGTTGCAGCAGTCCTTACACATATATTCCTTGTCCTAGTTTTTATTTTTCTTTGTCTCCAAACTCATTCAACTTTCTTTTTTCTACCCCTTTTGGTTTCCGAACAATGTTCGACTAGACTAGTAGAAAAACGGTGGTTTAAAAAGTTACCACGAGAGGGAAAATGTTGCAATCAATTTTTTTTTCAAACTCCTATTAAAATTACTTTTTACCACTCTAACCAACTCTCGCTATCTCTGTTCTTGCAGATGATTATCTCCGTGTTGATTAGTGACAGCGGGGGTGGCTCAAAGGGTGGGAGAGACTTTAATCATCAACCCCCTTGGAACCGCCGCCCACACACCCCCGCAATTCAACTCAAGACAAGACAATCATTTGAAAAAAAAATAATAATAATAATTTCCTGGAAGCTTTTAACAAAAAATTGTAAAAAGAGGGGGTGAGATTTTTAAATGAATGAGTGAGAGATATCGTGTAAGACACTAAGAGAGATTTTTTTACGCTAAATGAATATTAATTATTTATAACGAGTATACTCTTATATTCTGTATCATTCTTTATTATTATAACTTATCTAATTGTTATTTATCGCCTTTCCGGAAAATTAGCCACTCTGAATTGAAATAGATAGAATAGCTTTTTCATAAAGAGAAACAAAGAGGTTGTCTTCTGCTTAATGCAAACAAACATACACACATATATATCGAAATTATATATCTGTATATATATTATTTGTTTGTTTGAGACTATAGTTTCGATGACTTGGCCTTCATCATTCATTCGTCTTTTTTATTCTATATATATAAAATTAAGGCTTTGTCTGTACATTGCTCCAAATGACGCCAAATTTTGGTTGCACACGTTTCAAGCAAAGTTTGAACAAAACGGCCGTCAACAAAATTCATGTCTGTCTGTATGTCAGTCCGTTTCAGTGGTTTCCGAAAAGTTGCTCACGATTCAAGTAAAAACGGCTGAAGGGATTATTAGGAAATTTCATATTTAAATCAGATGTCTTCTAACTTACGTTTTTAGCTATATAACGTTTTGATATTTTGACCCTAGAAGGGGGTTTGGGGGGGCGCACTGAATGAAAATTATCAAATAACTCCTAAACTATTAACCCTACGGCAAATTTTATGATAAACAAAGTTGTAGGGGATGTGATTTCTGACAGCTTTTCGTGGGCTGGGCGTCCTGGCTAGCAAGAGGGCCCCGAAGGCGGGCCTTGCAGCTAGTTATAAATTTTATTTTTCATAGGGTCATTATCGTATGGAATATGAAAATTTTCGATCTTTACTTAGCTGACCAGTTAAAATTAAAATTAGAAAAGCTTTTATTTAATGGAAGAATAAGTTTTCATTAAACTACTGATCAATAAAATATTTATTTATTATATATTATTATTAAACTATACTGAACGAAAATGTGCTAATTTTTTCAAAATTCGTTACCCCTCTTCGAATTTGAAATATTGTGTAAAAGAGTGGATACAACATGTGTAGATTCGTCATAGTAAATGTATAATATTTATTTATTTTAAAA
This sequence comes from Forficula auricularia, assembly GCA_024734495.1. Classification (NCBI taxonomy): domain Eukaryota; kingdom Metazoa; phylum Arthropoda; class Insecta; order Dermaptera; family Forficulidae; genus Forficula; species Forficula auricularia. Next base: position 2,301,142 of record JALMQS010000102.1, read on the forward strand.
CCTTCTAATAGCTTTTTACAACTATTAGTATATTCTAAAAATTCTAATCCTTTTTAGACCTTGAAAGAGAAAGGAAGATCCTCTGAAAGGTTTAAAAATGAAAATACATGTTTTATTCGGAATGTGTACACTTCTCATTATACTTGGGCTGCCTCTGCATCATATTTCCTCAGAGATTGTTCTACGAAATTCATTTAATACGCTATAACAGAGGTGGCCACAATGTAGCTCGAGAGCCGCATGCGGCTCTTCAGTCAATCTTGTGCGGCTCTTGAACCCTCATAAATAATACTGATTTTAAAAAGTATAATAATTAATAATACCAATTACACTGCTCGACAAAAATTAAACAAAAATTTCTCCCCGTAAACCTAACAATGGATTCCAGTAAAGTTTTATACGCTGATTCTTATGCAATTTCACGATTTTTTACAACACGTCAGAGTTTTGAGATATTATCTATCAAAATAACAAAAAAGGCCATTTTGACCTATTTTTGAGTCCCATTAGATATGAAACAGCAATATTTGAAATCAAAATATTTTGTTGCCATAATAGAAAACAGCTTCCTCTTTGATTTTCAAATTACCACTTGTTTTTAGCTCAATTAGAACTCGAGTTATAACTAAAAAACTAAAAACTTATGTTTTTATCTATGTTTATTATCCTTTAAAATCATGTAATTTTAGTTTTTTAGATATAACTCGAGTTATAATTGAGCTAAAAACAAATGGTAATTTGAAAATCAAAGAGGAAGCTGTTTCCTATTACGTCAACAAAATATTTTGATTTCAAATATTGAGGTTTAATATCTAATGCGGCTCGAAAATAGGTCAAAATGGCCTTTTTCGTCATTTTGGCCCATAATATCTCAAAACTCTGATGTGTTGTAAAAAATTGGGAAATTGCATGATTATCAGCATATAAAACTCTACCGAATCCATTGTTAGATTTACTGGGAGCAATTTTTTGTCGGACAGTGTTATCGGCCAGATTTCAAACAAATAACAGCCAACATGAACACTCGTAAAAGCACTTTTTAAAAGTAAAATGTTATTTCTTTTTATTTATTGTAATTGAACACTAATGTTATTATAAGTAAGTAGAGAAAAAAATAAATGTTACTTCAGGGTAGATAAAATTAAATACTTGGGTGTTCTGATGGATGATAGGATCAAGTTCGAAATGCATACAAGGTATATTGTAAATAAAATATCTAGGCTAACTCACCTATTAGGTAGATTGGGGAAAAAAATTGTCATTCAATACAAAATTATTGTTATATAAATCTCTAATAGAGCTTCACTTTACTTTTTGTTCAACAATATTCAATATATTCCTGATTTTCTGATTAGAGAGTTTCAATTAAAACAAAATGTGTACATGAGAATAATTTTAAAATGTAATAGATACATCAGTATTAATATGATGTTAAAAACGCTGAATTTTCTCAATGTAAAAGAGACTATATATTGTAATTCGCTGATTATGATCTTCAGGATAAGGAACGGTTTGGCACCGGAATATTTAAGGGAAAAATTAAAATATACGAACGAAGGCGGTTGTTATGTTTTGAGAGGTGGGGAGAATTTCAGAATTGATATTTGTAGGACAAATAAAAAATTTAGGACTTTATTTTATAGGGGTTTGTCCGATTACAATAAAGTGCCGAGTGAGATAAGAAATGTCACAAGAATCCAGGAATTTAAGGAGCGATTGTTGGAATTCGTAATTTCGAAAAGATAATCTTGTTGTGGAATCTCCACCAAAATTATAATGTTGTATTGTGATTGCCTCATTATTGTATTGTATTGTTTTATTTTGTTTTTGTAATATTATCATTGTGTATTATTGTTTTTGTGATATTATCATTGTATATTATCATTGTATGTTCTTGCATATAATTATTGTATGTGTTATATCTGAAAATAGCTAATCAAGATTATTATTTATATTTTGTAAAATAAAAAATGTGTCAATGAACAATTAATTAATCTCCAAACAATGTGGCTCGCTTTGAAACAATTTTATAAATTTGCGGCTCCCAAAGTTAAGGTTAGTGACCACCCCTGCGCTATAATATCAAAGTTGTTTCGGTTAAATAAAAAAACAAAAGCAAAACAACAACAACAAGATAACATGTTGTATGTTTAACCCTGTCAAAATATTAATAATACATGTATAATAATAATAGGTGATGTTTTGTATTTTGGGGACGTGATAAAAAGCCATTGCAAAGTGTGTGTTGTGTGTGAGGGAGCGGTGTCAGAGTGCATAGACACCTAGACACCTAGGGAGGGCCCTGGCCTTGTGACTTGTGACCCAGTTTGCGTGACTCCCTTCTAGAAGAGGGACAACAACAACAACAACAACCCTTGTCTCGTGTCTCATGTTCTCTCATTTGTTATGCATCCGCTCGCTTAGCTCACTTAAAAGGGAGGGTGACAGCAGGGTCGGATCTATTAGAATATACAAGCTGGCAAATACACACACACACACACACACATCGATATAACATATGCATAAATAAGAAGACGTTTGGTCAAATGAAAAACATCAAATCAAATCCGATAAAAAAATATATTTATTTATTATTATAATTTTCTGGCGTTGTTATGATAAGGGCATCAAAGTTAGAGCATTAACTTAGCCGTACACGGCTGTACGCTATTTACACGAACCATTTCGAGCCAATTTCGACCCCTCCCCCTTCAGCTGAAATTATACAGATGTAATTATGTAATCCATCTTGAAGAGAGTACCAAATTTCAATAATATAGTTTAAATGGATTCTGAGATATGGAGCTGAGAAAATAGCTAATTTGACTGACTGACTGACAGGTCATCGAAACCTATAGGGTACTTCCAATCATGAGCATTCCAGCATCATAAAATTTCGAAAGATAGTAGAGAAAAGTTTGGCCCATTTAATTAAGAAACTTTGCATTTGATTTAAATTCTGGTCCAACTCACCACGATCCTTTTAAATATTTGATTATGGATGCGAACAATGAAATATCAAATTAATTTTTATTTTGTGATAAGAAGAGAATGAACAAATTTGTATAATTTTTCATTAGTTTAAGTTGGGCTATTTCGAGACGGCGACAAGTACAGTGAACTGGTTTTGATATAAATTTCAGGTATAGCGTTCGTATAGCGTAACTAACATAGGTATAATATAATTTTTTAGCAAATTTTTCTACCAACTAAATTTTTATCAAGTAGTATAAAACTTTTCTATGGTAACTCCTGATGATGGGCTCTTAACCCAAAATATTTTCATCGAAATAAAACTCAAACCATATACAGTCGACTCAAGATCATTCGAACCTCGATAATTCGAATTTTTTGATAATTCGAACTCTTCAGCTGTTAACTTCGGTAAATCGAAAAAATGCTGTGTATTTTGATACGGTTGTTAATTTGAAATCCTTTTCGTAATAAGAGGGGGAGAGAACGTTCTATAATTCGAACTAGGCCACTTCCCCTCTTTATAATTGAATCGGTGAGTTGAAAAAGGTACACATTCCAAGCGCATAAACTTTCGGAAAACTAAAAAAAAAACTGATTTTTGAAAAAAATAATTTTTTTACAAAAAAGTTGTCAATGGCAAATTTGTAGATCTCAGTGTGGCAAACAAAATTGCACATATAAACAAATTATTTTAAACATAATTGTTTTTTAAAATCAGTTTTTTTTTAGTTTTCCGAAAGTTTATGCGCTTGGAATGTGTACCTTTTCAACTCACCGATTCAATTAGAATTTTTCCTAGCAATGTTTACTCCTCATTTTCTAATGAATCTAAGTTTTTTGTTCTTTTTTATCGTTTTCATTATTTTTACTTTTTTACTTGAGGCTATACATAAAATTTATGTAAGTTCATACATATTTTCAAAAATTTAATAAAAACTCTTAATAATTCGAATTTTTTTCTTTCCTCTTGATAATTCGAATTTTTCTTGTAGTCCCTTGGATTTCGAATTATCGAGAGCCGACTGTATTTGTTTTATTTTGTGAAACCTACATTGAAAAAAATTTACTTACTTTTTATTAAAAATATTTGACCTTGAATTGACACCTAACTCTTTAAAACTTACAAATATTAAGGTCCTGTACTGTCGTAGTATGAAATCCTAAAAAGGAGATGAGTGGATTAGAAGGATTAAACAAAATTAGCCCTTTCACAGCTTCTTTAGCAGTTTCATTTTATATACCTACTACTAATTAAAATAAAGTTGAGAAAGACAGAGGGTAATAAAGGGAAGTGAGGAAGGGATTTCTTTTATATTTAGGGCCATAACTAGCCCATGGTTTGAAAAAAGTTCGCTACTAGATTGGTTTCCAAGTGTTAGTTTCGAATGAGTGGGCGTTCCCTAGGAGAACTTCTCCTATGAGTAAATGAAACCGAAAACAAAAGCGGATTAAACGAATGAGGAAGGTGGCTGGGCTGCTGTAGAAACACCCCCCGTTGAGTTCAATTGGGGGTGGAATAGAATTGTCTGTGAGAAATTAAAATGCCATTAACAAGATCATTGAGAAGATAATTAAAAAGACAATGGAATAAGGAATTAATAATTATTACAATGAGAGTGTAATTGAAAAAGGAAACGGAGATGCAAGCAATTTATCTCCAGCTCGCTCGAGTGAATTACGGGAATAATTCCAGAGGATGATGAGGCTTTGCGTCTATTGCTAAGGGTGCTCTTTTCAAAACACGGTACGCTCTACGATTAAATACCTCCTAGTATTAAACTTAAATATAATAAACTATTTTCTTCTTAGAGAGAAACAATATTTTCTTGAATTCAATCAAAGAAATAATAAATGAAATAGGTAATTGAATTGGTCATATCAAAAATCACCTAAGTGACACAATCAAAACTTTTCAGAAATTAATAAAAACTGTGTAATTCACAAGTGAACGAATTTTCAAGGAATTTTTGGGGCTGAATATAGTGTTTGGATTTAAAAGTTTGTGAATATGGAATAATCTTTATAATTAAACAAAATAAATTGACACGTTCTGATGTGGCCATCCACTTGACTTTACCATACACTTCTGGTTGAGTTTGGTACAAGGGCCTAGATTTTCATTTTTGACCCCCCCCTCATTATGGGCGGTTTGTTTTTGCATTTTTAGTGTTCTGGGGGGCCCACTAATTATGTATACAAAATTTGGTTGAGTTTGGTCAAATGGCCTATATTTTTATTTTTTGAACCCCCCCCCCCAATTTTGAGGCCAGAAAAAAATTATTTTCGTTTTTATAGGTTCATTTTTTAGTATATTTCATTTTTCTTGTTTTTTTAGTTTGAAAATATTAATTTTAAATTTTAACCCCCTCCCCCTTGATTTTGGGTCGATATTCACCAAAATCAGCTCTTAATCTCAATGCATCAAAATTACGTGTGAAATTTGGTTTTGATATTCCCACTAGTTTTTGAGCTAACTCGTCCACAAAATTTGGTAACGCACAGACTAACAGACTAACACCCTAACAGACTAACAGACATTTTGATAAAACAATTATTATCTCAAAAAATATAATTTTTTTGATATTAACTTATTGGAGTTTTTTTGTAGACCGAAATGCCATGGTTTCGTCAAATTTTTTTAATCAAAATAGTTTCAGTCGTTATTGAGATATTTCGAAAAAAAAGAGGCAAAAAACCACTTTTTTAACAATACTTGACCATAATCTTTATAGTAAAGTAAAAAATTGTTCATAAAATAGGGGGTCATAACCTGTAGAATATTGTATTTGAATTTGGTAAAATTGTGATGGAATTATTACAATCAGATGATTTTTTATTAAAAGCTTATTCCTCTAAAATGTTGATTTTTAATTAATGAAGAAAAAAAGTTAAGTGAAAATCTCTAGACGTTTTTTAAAAACATTCTCTAATCAATTGGGCATTGCTTGAATACGTTTTTATTTTATTTGGAATTATTTCTCTTTCTGATATCTAATCAAGTAACGGGATTCTTTTCCATTTGCTATTGAATTGTATTTATTTCATTCCGAGTTGAGCAGCCAACGGGGCAAGTGCTTAATATTTTGTGTTTTTTCTGAGTGTTGAGTTTTGTGCATTTTTGTTAACTACTGACTGCATTGTGGAGAATTGTTCAAAACCTCATTTACCGAGACAAGGTAAACAACATTTAAATACATTTTTTTTAATATTTTGGATTATTTAGTGATTCCTAAAATAAAAAAAATAAAAACACCTCATATCTCCTTTAATATTTGATCCCTTTTTGAAGTTTCGAATATTTAAAAATTATTCTTCATCTCATATTTACTTTTTCTAAAATATTTATTATTTGAGTAACTAAAACTTGTTGAAGTGCTAAATGATTTAAGGGAGTTCTTGACTGCTTATCTGTCTGGTTGATCTTCGAAAAAATCTTTTGTATTTCTGCAGAGTGACAACTTCTGCCTACTAAATTTTTTAATAAAAAAATTGTTAATAATGAGGTTAATTTCGAATAGAAATCTTTGTTTTGGTAATATTAATAAAAAAGAATACTGAGATAAATTTTTTCTCATTATAAAAACATTTATTTAACACAAAAACGATTTCAATAAATAGAGTTGGAATTCTACACTAGTGCTTTTGTCATATTCTGTTGGCTGCAAATAACTTTTTATTTTTTACATTTATGAATAACTAATTAACTAATCTGTCAAATCTATTGAAATATATCATTCGATTCATAAAAGTTGAATTATTGATCTGTGTGAATTTGTTGAAATTGGTATATTTTTGTATAGAAGTTATAGCCCTTTTAAAAGCTCGCTCCATTTACTTCCATGTTAAAAGGACAATTTTCAATAATTTATTTCTCGGTAATGGATCAGAATATCAACTTCAAATTTTGGGAATAAATATTTAATACATCAATGATTCGATGGTAAAAATTTTCGAATTTTCTTATAAAAATCATAAACAGTCCCGAGCCCGCTTAATTCACATTATAAACTTTCGAATAAAAACAGGCTTTGAGCTGATTAAATTTTGGAATCTTGAACATTAAAACATTAGATTCAGAAATGCAGAAGATATCATTTTTAACCGACTTCAAAAAAAGAGGAGGTTCTCTATTCGACTGATTTTTTTTTTGTGCCTATGTTACCTCATATCTCCGCCAATTGTGAAACGATTTTGAAAAAAAAAATTTGCATTGGGTCCAGTCTACCTCCCGATTGGTCCCATTTTTTTTCATAGGTATTAGATCTTTTTTGTTAGGTTTGTTCAGGCCTAACTTCTTTGTTTATGAACCGATTTCGATGATTCTTTTTTTATTGGAAAGGGGGTATCTTAGGGATGGTGCCATATTAATTTGGTCAAATTGTGATAATATGATCACTATTAATAACATCACTAAAAAGAGAAAAATAAAAATAATTTTAAGAAAAAAATAAAATCGACTTCAAAAAATTAAATGCAACAAATAAAATACACTAAAAGGTATAAAATAATTATTATCTTATTTAGTTACAACTAAACTACGAAATATTAACATGAAATTACTTTTTGAAGTCGGTGCCAAACATATACCTTTTATGAACTGCACTCGACGGATCTTACTTAGTACGTTTGGCGGGTACGCTCGCTTATAGGTATAGTTTGTTTGGCACCGACTTCAAAAAGTAATTTCATGTTAATATTTCGTAGTTTAGTTGTAACTAAATAAGATAATAATTATTTTATACCTTTTAGTGTATTTTATTTTTTGCATTTAATTTTTTTGAAGTCGATTTTATTTTTTTCTTAAAAATTATTTTTTTTGAATGATTTTATTGAGATTTTCAGCATGCATTACATAGAGCAACTTTTTTTTTTCTTTTATGAAATTTAATTCCTTTGATAAATTAAGAAATTCTCCCGAAATGTTTCAAGTTTTAATAAAAATTTTTTGAATGAATTTAGTACCTCCTACTATTTCCGCGAATTGAAAATTTGAAAATTCTAATATAGGTAGGTATATAATAGATGAAAATTCCATCGTTGGTATGATGAGTATGTAATTATGTTATATTTTTGTTTGTTCTTTGTTTTTTTTTCCACTCGCTATATTGTGTTAATCGCAATTTGTATATTTATTATGACAACGTGGATTGTATGCGTGTATGTGTGGGTGTAGGTATAGGGATGAGGGAATAATTAATTTAAGTCATTTGGTATTCATGGGCTCCGGGCATTGCATTGCACTCGAAGCTACACATAGTCGATAATATGCCTACAATGTATAGATACAGGACACACATTCACAATTATTATACGTACATATACAGCATATTTGCCATCGAGGCATGTAAACCCGATTTACAAGTTAACAGCCAACATTCACAACTATTAATGGACGTTTCATTTATGCATTTGAATGAGGAAAGCGTTTCTTGGCAAGATCGTGATTTGAAGTACAAGAGTGTGCACTCACGTCTCACAAGTATTTATTCTCCCCGAATGATAGCGGTGATCCAAAGGACGTAGCCCTCAATTAATAAAATAAAGGGTGTGTAGTTTCACTGTGAAACTACACACCCTTTACTTTACTAATTAATATCATGTTTCACCTAAAACCTACACCACTTTCCCTAAGTAAAAAAACAACGTAGCCCTCAGACTAACAAGAGGCCCAGCTACGACGGGCTTCGAGGTTAGTTTACAATATAATGAAATTAATAGATTATCTCGCTATAAAATAAAGATTAGATTTAGTGAATTATATTAAAAAATTATTGTTATTAATAACTCGAATAGTTGAATGAGACAATAGAAGAGTGTGTCTTCTGCTGGAATTATAAATTTTATTTATAACGAGACTATAGTTTCGAGGGCTATGCACTCTTCATCAGTCTATTACAAATGATTCACAGGAATTAATGTATGAATATAAAGCTTTCCATTAATTCCTATGAATCAATTATAATAGACTGATGAAGAGAGCAAAGCCTTCGAAACTATAGTCTCGTTATAAATAAAATTTATAATTCCAGCAGAAGACACACTCTTCTATTGTCTCCTTCAATATATACAAATTCTGCTACCCTCGGCACAAAAACTTTCAATTTAACTAGAATAGTGCCTTCATGGCATATATCGCTACTTCAGTACAAGACTGGTCTAACTAAAAAAAAGTAAAAAGTGATTTTTCAGGAGAGCCGATTAAAGTTTCTTCTTTTCCCTTCCTTTGAAATCCGTTGCCTGCGTTATCCGATTGTTCAAATTTTGCACGGATCATCACAATCATAGAACTCCCCTATAGATTTCCAGGGGTTTTTCCCCCTCTCTATATCATTATTATTTTTTATGACTAATTTATAGGCAAAACTCCAAGATGTTCATTCCTTGTACCGAAATATTTCAGGTTTTTTAAAGACGGTCAATTTCTATTGTGTAATAGTGGATTATTGTGTGATAAACCAATAGTAAGTAGCTTATTTCCTATCATTCTCTAGTGCAAAACTGAACTATTATGAGAATGACTCTTTTTTGAAGAGAATAATCTACTGGGAAATAAGTTAATTTACCGTTCAAAATAGAGCCATTATCATAATAGTTCAATTTTGTGCTAGACAATGATATGAAAAAAGTTACCTACTGTTTGTTTATCACACAATAATACACTATTGCAAAATAGAAACGCACTGCCTCCCATGTGTAACAAGAATCAACTGAGATGATTCACTCTTGGACGACCCTTCCTACATAAATCCAAGATAGCTCACTTACCCTCGCTCTATCTAGGTGTGATCCACTAAGGGCCGGTTGTGTGTCGCAAATTAAATGCTTTTTACAACTAACAAATAGTAGATGGTAAATGGAGGAACTGGGATGGCCAATCAGATGACAGGCACTTTGTTAGTTGTAAAAAGAATTTACTTTGCAACATACAACCGGCCCTAAGTTGTTTAAGAAACGGTCTTACGAAGAGATAGTAGAGGCAATTTCAAGATAATTCGTGCAAAAAACTCAAAATCGCATTTTTTGAGTTAGACGAGTCTTGTCCTGGAGTATCGATATAATCTTATTCAATCAAATATTCAAATTTATTTTTAAGAAAAATTATTATAACCAGAATAAACCTGACAAATGATGTAGGTGCTACAAGTATAAATACTCCACCCGTGCACTTGGGTTAGAATATATCCACAGAATCCCCTGCTTGTCGTAAAACTCGTCGGCAACTAAAAAGGCGTTGTACTTGAGGCTAACAGCGCCAGCCCGTAGAAAAACTTACAAATTACTAAAGTAACACATCGCTTGGAAATCGAATATATAATAGGGAGTACAATGTTGGAGGAAGGTAAAGACAACTTGGAGTCTGTAGAAAAAGTAGATATAGTGAAACCCCTCAAATCCAAACTCTGGAAATTCGAACGATTTTTTTTAAACAAATTTAAGGTTTTTCTCACTTGTTACATTGCAAAACTGTTCAATATTGACACGATTTTTTTCTAGCTACTGATTGTTGCTTTAGCAACATCAAACTTGCCAGTCAACTTTGGCAAACTTTCCCCGCTTTAAAGCTTTCAGTTTTTGTTCTACGGTACAAGAACTGTGTTTTCGTTTACTTGCCATAATTTTAAATCAAAATATTAATCAACACTTAATTAAAAACTCAACAATAACAACGGTACTCAAAAAGAAACGGGCGCCAAAACCAGCTAATTCGAACAAATTAAAATCCGAACAGGCTACAGCCACAATTAGTTCAGATTTGAGTGGTTTCACTATATTTATAAAAGTTTTAACCAAGGTTTTCATACCTATTATTTAACCATTAGATCATGAATCTCTAAAAAATCTGCAAGATTCTTGGAAGAAGAGTCAATACGTGCAAAGTTTTTAAAAATTTTGTTTTCTAATTGTGCACCTAATGTAGTACTTATTCATCCTATAACTTTTTTTTAAATATTCGGTAGGGTAGTATACAATTTTATTTTGGAAAGAAGCAAAAGGTATTATAATACTTTCCCCGAATAAAATTTTTAAGTTATTCGGAAAGTAAAAAATAATTCATTACTGTCCTAGTAGTACAAAAACTATTGGAACCATATACATAGCTTACCTATATCGCAACTACTAGGTACTGACTAATTTATAGGCAAAACTCCAAGATGTTCATTCCTTGTACCGAAATATTTCAGGTTTTTTAAAGACGGTCAATTTTGGTATACTATATCAAAAACATAGAGGCAGCTTAAATTGGACCCACATATAGTACAGGGCCGGATTTAATAGTATGCCGCCTATAGACTAAAGTCCACTTGCCGCCCCCTCTATAGTTCATATTTGCTTAATACATTTACAAAAGGATAGAGTTCATTGGTGTTTTCATCTTTTTACTTTATCCAATGCGAAGCATGGGAGAAAGTATTGGAATCGCTCTCGCGGCAAGCGCGACTTCAAAGGGTCCTCAGGTAAAGACTACGGAACCCATGGACTCAATTAAGGTCACAAATTGAAGTATTCAATGAGATTGAATTTTAGCACGTGACGGTTTTGCCAAAAATTACCTGGGATCTCGCCGAGAGGCCAAAAAGTGCCATTTTTTTTGGAAGTGCGTGCGGATTGATGGATGGATGGATGTATGTGTGTTATCGTTTTTTTCGTCCACGAATTTTTCCACACCGTTGCACCGAATGAATTGAAATTGAAAACCTACCAGTATTTTAACAAAATGAAGCGCTGATTAGTTTTTGGTACATATCGGTCCACAAACATTAGTACTTTATTTCAGTACTTTTTAGTTTTTTCTAAATATCTTGAAAATGACTTAACCAATTTTGATGAAATTTAATATCCTAATTAAGTACCTTTGGACCCACAAAAAAGGTTAAATAAAGTTTTTAGTAAAATTATATTTTAAAGTACTTTACTCTAGAACATATTAATATTTCAAATGAATTTGGATAAAGTTTAGCAACGATCCGTTGCAGTTTATTTAAACATAAGTTCATTTAGTTTAGATAAAATTACAATTTTAATGGTTTATGTTTATATAATAAATTATATAATCAAATTAGTTATCTATTTGTTTTTTTAGATTGCACTACAAGAAAGTTATAAAACAAGATTACGTGCTGTGAATTTGTATTATGCTATCGTTTTAGAAAGTAGGCTATGGTATGTAGAAGGACTAAAAACATATTTTTAAGTAACATGAATTCTTAAATTTGCACAGAAAATATTATTAAGCTCTGAAATACTTCATTTTTTAACTTGAATAAAATGCCAAACTGCTGCCCCTGAAAATTTGCCGCTCTAGGCTGAAGCCTGCTTAGCCTATTTAGAAATACGGCCCTGCCCAAATAGATACTGAATCGAAACTATATCCCCAGTTTTCACCGTCTAACACAGCGCCGCATTTTCCCTGCCTTTCGGGCTTAGAGTAAAACATTTCTACTATAAAATCGTATTTAATCAACTTGAATAAAATCCGAAATCTAGAGACGATTGAGAGACAGAGAACAAAAAATTGTTAATTTCAAATAAAATTTTATTTTTATTTTTGCTACGGTCAGCTTGAATTGATATTCCCAAATGGAGAGATCACCTGATACACAAACCAGATGTGACCATCAAAGGAAGAAATATATCTATATATATGTTTTAAGTTGTGATTGAAAAAAAATGATCCATTAAAGAAACAATAAAATGAAATTACTAATAAAATAGATCATAATATGAACCGATATAAATTTAAAATAACCCTTAAAAAATCTTATATATGCTAACGCGTTCCCAATCCATCAAATATCAATTAAGAACACTATGATATATATGATTCAATAAAAATAATAATCCTAAGATAATTTTCTTTCAAAATTAAAAATATTTAGAAATCAAATTTTAAATAAGATAGAAACTTAAAATTGATATATTATACAGAGTGCGCGGAGATAACACAGAAAGTGGTTATATGAGTCAAAATAAAGAAAAATGTTTATGTTAACATACCATATGTCCGGAAACGCTTATTTTACCAACTATCCACTATTTTGTTTTTGTTTTTTATTAAATAATTTATACCCCTGGAAGGGCTTGACCGATTGAGTTGAAATTTCGTAGAGAACTTATGGCTGTAAAGACCTAATTTGAAAGAAAAATATCAATTTGATCCAATTATTCGTTTCAAAATGGCGAGCATTTAAAAAATTTTTCCGTTTTTAATTTATATTTATTTAAAAGTTTTATATGGCAGCAGCTATTTTAAAACGGATACTTTATATTTATTTTTAATCTGGGTCTTTACTTTGATGAGTTTTTTGGAAAATTTCAACTCAATTGGTCAAGCCATTCTAGAGATATAAATCTCAACCAAAACATTCTGTGAAAAAACAGCCCAAGTGCGAAAAAGTAGTGAAATCTAGTGTGCAGCCAAGTTAAATTATCCAAGAATAATTAAGTTGAGAAAATATTAGATCTCTCAACTTAATTATTCTTGGCGAATTTAACTTGGCTGCACACTAGATTTCACTACTTTTTCGCACTTGGCCTGTTTTTTCCAGAATGTTTTGGTTGAGAATTCTCTTCTTTTTGTAAGCTATGAAGAAGCCCGTTGGTCCAAATTGTATTTTTGACCCCTCCTCCCCCCCCATTTTGGGTGGTTAGTTTTTGCATTTCTAGTCTTCTGGGGGCCCACAGAATATGTATACAAAATTTGGTTGAGTTTGGTCCAACGGGCTAGAATTTTCATTTTTGACCTCCCCCCATTTTGAAGGGGTTGAAAGATAGAAAGTTTGGATTTTTTGAATTTTTCCTTTGTTTGTGTCCCAAACTCTACTAGCAGGCGAAATTTCATGATGCTGGAATGATTGGAAGTACCCTATAGGTTTTGATGACCTGTCAGTGAGTGAGTGAGTTCCAAAATTAGCTATATTCTCAGGTCCATATCTCAGAATCTATTTAAGGTATATTATTGAAATTTGGTACTCTCCTCAAGATGGATTACATAATTACATGTGTATAATTTTAGCTCTGTATCTCAAATGAATTCCGAGCTGTAAGGGGGTCGAAATTGACTCGAAATGGTTCGTGTAAATAGAGTAACAGCGTGTAAGGCCAAGCTAATGCTCAAACTTGGCCTGCGCACGCTGTGCGCTTTGATTGTTTAGTAAAAAATAAAAACAAAACAAAATGGTGGATAGTTGGTAAAAGAAACATTTCCGAAAATAGGGTTATATAAGCTTTTTCTTTATTTTGATCCAAATAACCGCCATCTGAATTATCTCCGTATATTACAGATACCTGTATGTATAGGTAAACCATTTTTCATAAAATTTTATTCAGATAATTATTTTGAGAGGGTTAAAAATTAAAAAAAAATATTGTTTTATCATTGAGTGTGAGGTATTTTTGTTAAGATCTCTTTAAGTAGAATCAGACTAAATTATTTTCAATCAAATTTAGGGAACGCGGTGTTGGTTTATAGTGAAACATAGTTAAAATTAAATTAGGTTGGAGTTGGTGGTGTTTCACATTTATTTCCTTTTAAAATGATGGTGTGGAGAGCTTTAAAGATGCCATTTTTCGGTGATATTTGTACCTATCATTATTAAAAATTTTGAAAAAAAAAATAATACGAAATTCCCTGATTCTCTCCTTACCAACGAGAAATAATATAGAAATAATTTTTATAAAAAAAATAAAACCGACTTCAAAAAAATTAAATTCAACAAATAAAATAATGAGAACTCAAAAAATCCAATATCGGTGCCAAAAATATACATTTTATGAATCGCACTCGACGGACCTTACTTAGTATGTTTGGCGGATACGCTCGCTTATATAGTTTATATAGTTTATTTAGCACCGACTTCAAAAAGTGATTTCATGTTAATATTTCGTCGTTTAGATATAACTAAATTAGATAATTATTTTATACCTTTTAGTGCATTTATTTGATATTTGAGTTCTTCCTATTTTATTTGTTTGATTTAATTTTTTGAAGTCGGTTTTATTTATTTTTTTATAAAAATTATTATTATTTTTCTCTTTTTAAAGATATATTATTAATAGTGACTTAATATAATCATCGCATCTCGTAAGAGAAAGCGTCAGGCGAATGAATCCGAAATTGATAATAAAATTAAATTCATAAATATAGAAATTCTCTCTAAACGTTTGCGGGTTTTAAATGAACGTTTGAAGATTTTTTTTACAAAAGAATTTATTTATTATAATTTCGATTATTTGCTCATAAGAATTGGAGATTTACGTTATTTCGTCATTGATCATATCATCAGAACTTCAACAAATTAATATGGGACCACCCCTAAGGTACCCCCTTTCCAATAAAAAAAGAATCATCGAAATCGGTCGACGTGGCAAAAAGTTCTCGCTGAACATACATAAAATAAATAAATAAATAGGTATCTTGACTATCTTGGAGCTATACTGATCCAAACGCAGAAAGAATGATTAAAATCGGTTAATGAACAAAGAAGTTATGCCTGAACAAACATAACAAAAAAGGTCCAATACCAATGAAATTTATATTTTTACCAATCGGAAACTAGACTGAACCCAATGCAAAAAAATCATCAAAATCGGTTCACAATTGGCGAAGATATCAGGTAACATAGATACAAAAAAACATTCAGTCGAATTGAGAACCTCCTCCTTTTTTGAAGTCGGTTAAAAATATTGAATATCTTAGGTATTTTAAAGGATATATCCCTTGGAATATGAGTCTAATGTTCTGTCTAATTTTCCCCATCTTTAAGCCTGATGTTTGGTTGTTGCCCATTAAATTATTATTCTCCATTAATATTCTGCTCCCTCTCTATTAAATGTTCATCATCTTAATAGAGATCTGGTAATATGTATTAGAAAATAATTTGCTCAATTAACTAAACACCTCCTTTTCCGCCCACTCACGATTATCTACACTAACTATTAAATGGCTTGATCAACGCAATTATTATTTAATAATCAACCAACTTAAATATGATTGTTGAAATTAAATCGAAAATTCACTCCTATGGAAACGTAGACGCAGGATTTAATTGACGTTATCAGATTCAAATTTGAAATAAGCACTTTAATGGGCCACGAAAAATTATAACAAAATACTAAATTATAATAATAAGTGGATTTTTTGCTAAGCAACACCCAACATTTCCAAGATTATTGTGAGCCAAGAATATCATAAAGAAAGATTAATTAATATCTTATAGAAAAACTTTTTTTGCACAAAGAGTGATAAAATAAGCCACTGTGGAAGTCAAAATAAATTAACGAAACGTCTGGCCCACTTAATAAAAACTATTCTGTTTTATATTAGTTGAATAAAAGATTTCACTGTCGATGGTAACAGAATTGTTTTTATTTTAGGTTAAAAATAAAATAAAATGAGAGAGTCTTCTGTTTTTTAAATAAAATAATTTTTAATTATTTCTAGGACTATAGTTTTCGAAGGCATTGCCTTTCATCATCAGTCTATCACAAATATTTCAAATTAGTTACAAATTAAAGATTTATACATTGAAAATTTTGAAAAATATATAATGTCTTTCTCTTCATGCTTCTCTTGGGAGATTTGAATATTCAAATCTCCCAAGAGGAAACATGAAGAGAAGAGACATTATATATTTTTCAAAATTTTCAATGTATAAATCTTAATTTGTAACTAATTTGTTTGAAATATTTGAGATAGACTGATGATGAAGGCAATGCCTTCGAAACTATAGTCTCTAGAAATAATTAAAACTTATTTTATTTAAAAAACAGAAGACTCTCTCATTTTATTCTGTTTTAATTTGGCCGATTCCATGCGATTCCTTTTATGAAATTTACTGTGGATACGACTGATGTAACAATAAATTATTTTAATAAGTATTTTGATGAAAGTTATCCGCCTAAGTTCAATTTATTCGCTCAGTGCACAACCTCGCTTAGCGCCATACGTGGCCAAAAAACAACTTCAGGTACAATAATAGCATATAAAAGCAATAGGCATTTACGAAAAATAATTAATTTCATAAAAAATACAATATTTAAAATCTAAAATAATCATAGATTTCCGTAATAAATAAATTTGTTAACAAAGAATTAAAATATAATTTTTCAATTATAAAAAAAATCTTTAAATATTCTTATTGAGGTTAAACTTAATGAAATGTCATAATGGATAAAATTATTAAAACTGGCTTTGAAAAAATTACCCATTCAATCGATTTAAATAAACAAGTAAATCTCGAGCACTTTTTGCTGAAGATTCTGATCTTCGTAGTATTTTTGCTGAATTGTCAAAGATAGTCGGATTATAACTTGGACTTTCCAGATTTTCGGATTTTTCATTTCCAGCAATGCAATGAAAACTACAGATTCTTCTCCGTTTTTGTGAAATCCAATCTGATCTATCTAACCTGTCTGTAATTTTTCATTTAAATAATATGCGTGTAAATATTTATGAATATTAAGTATCATTTCTTAATTATATAAAACTGTTTGTATGAATTAATTATTTATTTCCTTATATACTACTAGCGATACCGCGCCTCCGGCACGCCTGTCCCAGCTAGGCCCCTCCGGCGGGTTGCCCTGGCGGGCGGCGTCTCGGAATGAAAGTATGAGGTGTCCAAAATTGATTACCTTTTATGTAAATTGTTTTTTTTTTTTTTTTTTATATATATATAGCTGACCCGGCCACGCGTTGCTGTGGCTAAAGTTTTTGTTATATTACATTATAGTAAACAATCTAAGAGGAACGATAAGAGAACATCAGTCACGGAGTCCACTATGCTTTTTCACACAGATAGTATTTGTAAAAAAATATGGTGATCTCCTTATTTGACTTTCTACTACTATAACCCTTTAGTACAATGAAATTATTTACGAACAAAGACGAAAATGTTGATGTTGGTATACAAATTCACTGGATTGAGATTTGAAGGGGAAGTACGTTGAACACAATTAATTAAAATGTTCTTACACTTGATATTAAGCAGAAATCAATACAAAATAAAAATTTATCAGATTTATTATTTCCATTTAATTTTATAACAAATAAGTATATTACAGTATAATACAGTAAATAACATGTGACGCTTAAACTCATAAATGAGGTAGGCAAGGCAGACAGTCTTAAACTTTTAAACATTGATATCTATTTTTGAATTATAAATACTTTCAATTTCAATTTAATTTAACACCAATCGGTTGCACAATGTTTTTGGTTAACCTGTCTTTAGCTAACACAAATAGATTCGACGGTTTCCCAACACGTGAACACGCAACATATAGTTGCCCATGAGAAAAACATGTATTTTCCAAATCTAAACCACAAATGGACATTGTTTGACCTTGAGATTTATTTATAGACATGGCGAAAGCTAAACGAATTGGAAACTGTAGCCTTTTGAAGGGTATGGTAGAATCTGATGGTATCATCGGAATACGTGGCAGCAGGACCATTTTTCCTTTAAACTTCCCAGCCAAAATGGTTGCTTCAAGAATGTTTCCGGTGATCTTTTTGATGACCAAACGCGTACCGTTACATAATTGAGGTGGATTCAAATTACGGAGGAGAATAATAGGGGAACCAATCTTTAATCGAAGATTATGTGGTGGCATTCCAGGGATATCTAATGAATTTAAAAATTCAATCGGAAAATTTATACTTTCATTTTCATCAACAACAGTATCGATTGATTTAAAAGACATCAGATCGCCTGGTAACAACTGTTGTATCTGGAAGTTAATTTCGTCAACATCAACGTTTTTGGCTGCCAAAATCGCCCGTTGACTGAGCCATTCATGATTCAAATAATTATTAAATTATAAAGTTTTGATCAATGAAGCACAAATAAGTAAAAAACAGGTTTAATTTAACTGTATTATCTTCATTATAATATGAATGCAATTTACACTTCAGTCTAAGTAACACGTGGCCGGCTATGCTAACACCAAAAATTTAAAAAGTGGAAATAATTGAATTATACGGTATTTCGTTCACTACAAAATAAATTTAATTAATTTTATAGCGTCAACAACACGTGGTAATTATGCTGTTAAAATGTAGCTTATATGACACGTTCGTAGATTTACCATAGCAGCGCCATCTATTGATTACTTACTCAACCCAGTCGAAAGGTATCGACATCTGTTAGAATCATTTGGAGTCAAATGACTGTCAAATAATAACAGACAAATAATTAGCAATAAATTAAAATTGCGACTATAATTTGAGATTTAAACTATCCTATTTCTCAAGTTGGATCGAACTGCACATGGTGTGCGAATTTTATTATAATCGGTTCAGTGGTTTAGGAGTCCATTGAGAACATACATTGTGACACGAGATTTATATATATTAAGATGGTCTTTTTTAAAGCTTTCAACCAATGCACTCGTCTATAAGCACTTTGTCTGGATAGTTAGGGTTAGCCGAAGGAAACAAATAAAATCCCTAGTTGGAATTTAGTGAAGTGTTTTTACAGTTAGTGTGTGTTAGGGTTAGTGTTTTTTTTTCATCATAGGCCCTACGAGGAGCGCTTGATGAAAGTCATGATTTAAAAAATAAAACAATAAATTAACAAATAAACAGAATAAAATACACAAATAAATAAATAAAACAAATAAAAAAATAAAACAAATATACAAAGTAATCCTGCCGAGAATATGTCAGAAATCAAGTCCAGGCATGATCGTCGTCTAAAAACTCGCCAATCCGATAGTATGCCTTTTTTAGTAGTGTGCGCTTAATGGAGGATTTAAATTTATTTAGAGCTAGACTAGCAATTTCCTCCGGAATTTTGTTGTAAAAGCGCACACCTTGACCCATGAATGAAGCGTTTACCTTTTGTAAACGAAACCTCGGGATGGCGAGTTTATTCTTGAATCTAGTATTGAATTCATGCCTGTCACTATTCTTTGCAAACTCAGTAATATTCTTCTGCACATATACTAAGCATTCGTAAATGTATTGGGATGCCACCGTCAGAATATTTATCTCCCTAAATTTTTCCCTAAGGGACATTTGTGGACCCAAATTATATATAGCTCTAATGGCTCTCTTTTGAATAATAAATATCGTGTCGATATCAGTTGAATGTCCCCAAATTAAAATACCATAAGACATCACACTGTGGAAGTACCTATGGTATACTAAGCGAGCCGTATCGACATTCGTCAGTTGCCTAATTTTTTGACAGCGTAAGCCGTAGAAGCAATCTTACCTGCCAGAATCTCAATAAGAAGACCCCTTTGCAACCTGGAGTCCAACGTCATGCCCAAAAACTCCGTATAATCCACATAATCAAGGGATTCCCCACCCAAAGTCAGATCAGCATCGACCCGTCCCGCGTTCGACAATGAGAATCTAATGCATTTGGTCTTTCCTGTGTTAAGCAGCAAATTGTTAACCGTAAACCAATCCATAATCAACAAGAGAGTAGTGTTCACTTGGTCAAAGCTATTTTGAGTTCCTCACAGAGCACTTGGAAACTTCTTTTTATTTGAATTCATCATCAATCGATTCATTTTATAAGTTAATTAAACACTTTTTGATTCAGTAAAATACACATTAATATACATAGATAAATGCTAAATAATGAGGCAGATTGTACCCGAAGTTCTTAAAAGAGTCACCTATGGCGCTGCCTCTGTTGTGCACAGAGCGAATAGCCATGCGGCTGAAAGGAAAAGGTTTAGTTTTCGAAACACCCTGTTTATTTCTACTAAATGAATAGATAGATAAATGATGGTTTCTATTAATGTATTAGGAGATAAAAGAAAAACAAAAGAGTTTAGAAATTGATTCTATTGCCTGTTCATTTGATTGATTAACGATTCGTTATTATTCATTTGTTTTCTTTGTTTTTTGAGGTGGGGGGGGGGTGAGGGGAGAAAATAGGGGAAGAAAGCAAGGGGTTAAATTTAATCGACTCCAATTGAAGTTCAAATGTCAAATCAATGTTGACCGGAAAGTAAAGTTGTTCGATTTAAAAGGTGGAAAAAATTCTATTTACTTTTTGTTTATCCCTATTTCATTTCTGCGGCACAAATTCTTTCATTTTTTCCAATTTAATACTAAGTACATGGAAGACTGAGCTCCGCTCCAGTTTTAGTTATTGATGTTTATTTGAAGAACCAATTGTTTTGTTTTGATTCAACTTTATGATTCATTTTTTCAACCACTTGTTAATAATTAGTTTAATCTTATCAAAACATTTTTTGAATTATTTTATTTAGATTTTAAGGGGATGTATTTATAATATATTTAATGAACAATTTATTTTATATTCATCATATTAATTCATTATTCATCATTGTTGTACATTTTCTCATATATTTCTGATACCAGTATTTCATTGACTCATGCATTCAGTTTTTTAAATACTACCAGTGAATTTTTTTTATAAATTTTTTTACACTATGCCATGTCCTTCTGGCCGACCTGAGGTATTAAATCGAAATGAATATCAGATTTTTATATTTATCATTTTAACAAAACTGCAATCAGAGTATCGAGCCATGAAAAAGTTTTACTTTTTCCTCCAATTTTAATAACTTTACCCCTCCACTCAAAAGAGAGGATGGGGGTTTCTTAAAGTCACGAGGTGTGTTTAAGATATGAAAAATTATTTTTTATCAAGATAGAGATGTTGAGCAAAAACACCATTACACTATTTTTCCATACGAGTTAATTAAAAATACTTGGTAGGTTTTACATAAATAATTTAATTTATGCGAAACCCACCAATTTTTATTTAACCTTTATTTATAATGTTTAACCTCTTTAACCGAGATCAAAATTATTTTAATAATTTTTAGAGAAAAAAATAAAACCCACGTCAAAAAAATTAAATGCAACACATAAAATACACTAAAAGGTATAAAATAATTATTAACTTATTTAGTTACAACTAAACTACGAAATATTAACATGAAATTACTTTTGTACTCGGTGCCAATGCGATTCATAAATGGTATATGTTTGGCACCGACTTAAAAAAGTAATTTCATATTAATATTTCGTAGTTTAGTTGTAACTAAATAAGTTAATAATTATTTTATACCTTTTAGTGTATTTTATTTGTTGCATTTAATTTTTTTCTTATAAAATTATTTTTATTTTACTCTTTTTAGTGATGTTATTAATAGTGATCATATCATCAGAACTTGACCAAATTAATATTGCACCATCCCTAAGATACCCCTTTCCATTAAAAAAGAATCATCGAAATCGGTTAATAAACAAAGAAGTTAGGCATGAGCAAACCTAACAAAAAAGGTCTAATACCTATGAAAAAAATGGGACCAATCGGAAGGTAGAGCCGAAACCAATGCAAATTTTTTTTTCAAAATCGGTTCACAATTGGCGGAGATATGAGGTAACATAGGCACAAAAAAAAAAAAAAAAATTCAGTCGAATAGAGAACCTCCTCCTTTTTTTGAAGTCGGTTAAAAATTATATTTCTCCATTCTATTCGGAATTTACTCACTTCGTCTGTTTTCATTCTAATGATAAAAATGCCCACTTAAAAATTCGAAGATGGCAGCACTGTATGGAAACGCCTCAATTTATGCAACCAAACATACAAGGAGGCACGCATATTTATTCTGCATTCTTTAAATATTTTTTTTTTTTTTTTTTTATAATTACTATTCTATATTCCACGCCAAATCGGACAGTTTGAAAAATTTTAATTTTTGATTTCCTTCATTTTTTGACATTTTTGAGTACCTATCGAAAAACTCTTCCTGGTAAGTTTTGAAATTATTTTGATCACCGTTTTAAAAGATATCGAATTTAGGTTTTTCGCTCATAACTTCTTCAAAAATGGTCCAAATTTTTTTTCAATTTTTGTTTTTAAAAAAAAAATAGTATTTATCATGGAACTGCTATCAACCCGGTCTTAAAATTTGAATAGAAGTTTAAAATAAATAATTACAAAAAAAATTGAAGAGTACATACTGTTTCAGAAACTCAGAAACAAGATTAAAATTTTCGAACTCAATAATCGCATATAAAAACACTTTAAATAATATTTTTGTATTTTTTTTCTAAAAAGTAAGCATGTAAAAAAACAAAAAATTCAAAAAAAAAAAAATTGAATTGGACCATTTTTGAAGAAGTTATGAGTGAAAGGACAAAATTCGATATCTTTTAAAGAGGTGATCAAAAAAATTACAAAATTTACAAGGAAGTGTTTTTTGATGGATACTAAAAAATGTCAAAAAATGAAGGAAATCAAAAATTAAAATTTTTCAAACCGTCCAATTTGGCGTGGAATGCTGAGGTATATGTACATAATTATTTTCATCAAGCAGAGGATAACCTAGTTGATTTCTCTTTATAAATCAACAACTCTGCTATTCTCAGGAAAATAAAACCTTTTCAATTAAATTTTTTTTTACTCATACTCTTTTTTTTCTCTCTTCTTTTCGAATTTTATTAAACTTGATTAAATCCGATTTTATTGGATTTTATTGTCAAAATGTTTTTGTTTGTTTGTTTGTTGGAATTTTCATTTAGGGTGTGACCTTTGTTGTTTTTTTTTTGTTTTGATTTGTTTGAGATAAATCTTGTTCTTTAATTTGGTAATTTTATGCGCCCTGGTCGTTGTTTCGGGCTTCGTAAATGGATGGATGAGTCGCTCGTTTTGTCAAGTGGCTGGAATCGAGAACATCGCTACGCGTTTCGCTACGCTCTTTTTGCATTTAATCAAATCATTTCATGCCAGTCATTTGAGAACAACAGTCGCAATTGAAAACAAAAAATAAATAAATAAAAATAAAAATACTTATACTCAACATACCAGGGTGATCAGAGAATTAATCTTTAAGAGGAAATCAATGAGAGTGTTCTCTGCTTGATACAAATAAACCTTATACCTATATATAAATAAAAAATATGTATATATTGAAAAATAAGCTGATTTGGCCATCCACATGACTTTACCATACACCTGACCCATCTCTTAGATATATAGTGTGTTCCAGAAGAAATTCATTTTTGAAAATAGAAAGAAAACAAAACTATTATATTGAAAAGCGTTTTTGAAAATTAAATCATCAAGATGACGTCCTTGGCTGTTGCAAAACTCTTCCAAACGGGCACGAAAATTTTGAAAAACTTTAGTAGGATTTTTAAATGGTTTCCATTTCTTGCTGAATATTCAGCTTCAATTGCCGCAATGTTGTCGGATTATTAGCGTATACCTTTTGCTTTTAAGGTGTCCATGGGGAATCATAAAAAGAAGTCCGCTGGACTTAAATCGGGACTCCTCGTAGCCCAGGTTATGTCAGCTCTTTTCTGAGGAAACATATCCCTTATCACGCGCATGCTCTCAGGTGAGGAAGGTACGCGACAACATCCCTACCGGGAAAAAGAAGACGGGGCCGTCCAAGAAAACGATGGAAAGAACGCTCTGGTGTATACGAGGCTGTTAGCCTAACAATAAGAAGAAGAAAAAGAAAGAAAATAAAACCGACTTCAAAAAAATTAAATGGAACAAATAAAATACACTAAAAGGTATAAAATAATTATTAACTTATTTAGTTACAACTAAACCACTAAATATTAACATGAAATTACTTTTTGTAGTCGGTGTCAAACAAACTATACCTATAAGCGAGCGTACCCGCTAAACGTACTAAGTAAGATCTGTCGAGTGCGATAAATGGTATATGTTTGGCACCGAATTTAAAAAGTAATTTCATATTAATATTTCGTAGTTTAGTTGTAACTAAGTAAGTTAATAATTATTTTATACCTTTTAGTGTATTTTATTTGTTGCATTTAATTTTTTTGAAGTCGGTTTTTATTTTTTTCTTAAAAATTATTTTTTCAAAAATGAATTTCTTTCTGGCCTACCCTATATTTAAAATTTAATAAAATATTAGTTTGCTAGGAAAATAATTTCGTTTTTTACCCCTTAATTTTAAATACATATACTCTGCTTAGAAAAAAACTTTAATAATCAAAATTAGAACCATTCGAAGCAATAACACTTTTGCCAACATGAAACAAGTTTATTTATGACTCTGTCATAAAATTCTGTTCTGGAGGCGATTAAGTCGTTGAAGGCATTTTTGGCATCGTCTTGGTTTTTGAAGCATTTCTCCCGCAAGAAGTTGTCGAGATGCTTGAAAAAGTGGTAGTCAGTTGGCGAGGGTCCTTCGAGTATGGCGGATGAGGCAGAGTCTTGTAGCTTAGTTCATTCAACTTCTGCAGCGTCTTCTGTGCAAAAATACTAATCTTTTAAAAACAATCTTCAAAACGTTTAGTTTAAATCATTTTTTTTTTATTTATTATTATTATTTTTTAATTATAATATATTTGGATCATTCCATGTCAATTTAACGACGTTTTGTCGGAGACCTTCGATTTTTTGGATTTTCTGATATGTTATTAAGTTAAATTGAAAGTTTCTTTTTGCAGAGAGTAGCAGAATTTTTATATGTTGAAGGAAACAATAAAAGAGTGTGTCTTCTGCTGGAATTATAAATTTTTATTTATAACGAGACTATAGTTTCGAGAGCTTTGCCATCTACAATTGAATCGAGATCTTTGGCCCACACAATTGAATTAATTCCTGTGAATTAATTGTAATAGACTGATGAAGAGGGCAAAGCCCTCGAAACTATAGTCTCGTTATAAATAGATTAAAAATTTATAATTTAAGCAGAAGCACACTCTTTTATTGTCTCCTTCAAGGATATTAAGTTATTATATATGTAGAAAGAAGTATCCACGTACATTTTTTAACTTTTTATCAACATTTAGGGGAGTCGGGTTGTCCGATATGGCTAAGGCGCTATCGCCGCTTCAGCATCGTTGATGACGATATTCAAGCGGGAAACCCGGGTTCGAGCCTAGCTGGCATATAACAATTTCTACCGACTAAAACTCGGCTCCTCACTAACCCTACTAGCACTTTACTGATGTGATGTCTAAATGGGCTTTGTTCCCGGTGACAATAAATAAATAAATAAAAAATCAACCTTTAGTTTCATTTTTTTTATTATTATTTTTACTATAATTTCTGAATCTACCAATGGATATATTTTTTTAATTTGCATTAATTTGACCTAGCAATGAAGCCCTTGTTGAGCAGGGGCTTGTTGAAGAATCAAAATCAGCGTTAAAAATGTGCCATTTTTAAACTTTTAAACCGACCAATACGTTCTTAATCGTTTTTTTTTTAATTAAAAGATAAGGATCCTCTTTTAAATCAAAATAATTTAGTTTACAAAAGTGATTGCTTTTATATGATGATATTTTGAATTTTTTCTATATAATATATTTTCAGATACTCTCTATTATATAATAAAGATTTTAAAGTATATTTAGAAGGAGAGCGCACAAAAATTCAATCTCTATAAGTGAAGTAATGGAATTTTATTTAAATTTTCAATATTTTTTTCAACATTTCCTTTTACCATTTAATACTTTTAAGCATATATAATTTGAATGGTGGAATTTTTTAAAAAGAGATTTTTTTTCATCACAATTCAATTTGTATTGCTATTTTTATATATACTTATATATAATATGAAGAAGAGGGAGTGGAAATAAGTGGGAGACTAGTGAAGAAGAGTTCCACTTAAATGATTTTTTAATTTCCGTCTTTCCTGAATGAATGCCCTTGCCTATACTCTCTCTCTCTCTCTCTCTCTCTCTCTCTTTCTTATAATTTTATTAGTTATCTTAATTTCAACAAACACCTACATAAAATATAATAATAATATTAAAAAAATAAAGAAAGAAAAAGATAATTTTTATTTTATATATTTATTTATTTATTATTTTTATTTTTATTTATTTATTTATTTTATTTATTTCATTATTCAACGTCTAGAAGCCTCAATTTACAAAATTATAATACCATGTATTACATACACAACAATATATTACAATACTCATTAAATACATCAACACATTACATAATTATACAATAGCATTATATTAGTTATTCATAAATTAGTGTGAGCTTCTTGAATAAAGCCGCTACCTTATTGATTTCCAAAGAAAATTCCTGAGGATTAACCAATTTTGGTGCCAACTCATTGTAACAATGACAGAGTCTGAAGACTGGATTTCTTTCAGGATGTCTACCAGTAGGCATCTCTGGATAGAATGGCATTATACCTACTTCTTAATGCATAATTGGGGCTATGTAGAGGAAAGAGAGCAGCAAGCTCTGTACATTTTACCTGGCCCGACATAATTTTATATATAAATATGCAATCAGAGGCGATCATACAGGAATTTACAGAAGCTAGGCAGAAAGACTCAGCAGCAAGAGTGTAGTCATGATTAAATCTTGACATTGGATTATCAGTAAGTGATGCTAATTTTCTTAGAACTTTGTGCTGAACTCTCTCAATCCTATCAATGTCCCCCCTCGAATTCGGTCTCCAAATAGCAGATGCATACATAATTATAGATTTAGTTAGAGTTGAATATAGGTATTTAATCACATCAGGACTTTTGAATGACTTAGTGCTACGAGATATAAAACCCCAACTCTGATTAGCTCTACCCACCACATATGTGATGTGCTCTTTAAAGGTGAGTTTGGAATCGAAAATAACTCCAAGGTCTTTAATAGAGTTAACTCTAATACAGGTAGTGCCATTTTCGAGTATATAATTGAATTTAAAGTGGTTAGGTTGTTTAGAAAAACTAATAGTAAAACATTTATCAAAGTTTAGGAAAAGCAGGTTCGCATTACACCAATTTATTATTTTATTCAAGTCAGATTGCATTCTTAGGCAATCTTGTTCAGTGGAAATCTCTAAAAATAGCTTTATATCATCCGCAAATAATAATACATTACAAAATTCATATTTTATATATAGGTATACCTATATGTAGAACTGTTATCAAAAAAGAAGTAACAAGTAGTCTATAGAAAAGAGCGTAATAGTAAAAGAATTAATAAATATTTTATAAAAGATGGAAATATTTTCTATTCTGAAAAAAAATAAAAATTGACACTTTCTGATGTGCCACTTGACTTTACCATACACTTCTGGTTGAGTTTGATACAAGGGCCTATATTTTCATTTTTTGACCCTAAAATCCCCTCCCCCATTTCTGGAGGTTAGTTTTTGAATTTTTAGATTTCTGGGGCCCACTGATTATGTATACAAAATTTGGTTCAGTTTGGTCCAAGGACCTAGATTTTCATATTTTGACCTCCACCCCCCATTTTGGGCAGTTTGTTTTTGCATTTTTAGCGTTCTGGGGCCCACTGATTATGTATACAAAATTTGGTGAGTTTGCTCAATTAGCCTAGATTTTTTTGAACCTCCCCCCCCCCCCCTAATTTTGGTGCCAGAAAAAAATATTTTCGTTTTTATAGATTTATTTTATAGTATATTTCATTTTTCTTGTTTTTTTAGTTTGAAAATATTATAATTTTAAATTTTAACCCCTCCTCCCCTTAGTTTTTGGGTCGATATGCACCAAAATCTAATCAATGCACCAAAACTACGTGTCAAATTTGGTTTAGATATTCAAAATAGTTTTTGGGCTAGCTCGTCCACAAAATTTGGTAACGCACAGACTAACAGAATAAAAAGACTTAACTAATAGATATTTTGACAAAACAGTTATTATCTCGAAAAATATAATTTTTTCGATGTTCACTTATTAGAGGCTTTTTTGTAGACCGAAATAGCATAGTTTTGCCCGATTTTTTAATCAAAATAGTTTCAACCGTTTTTGAGATATTTTGACAAAAAGAAGCAAAAAAAACACATTTTTTCAACCACAATTACAATACTTGACCATACCCTGTATGGTAAAGTGATATACATGATTACTTTTTAAAAATCTTTTCAAAAATGTTTTTTTTTTGATTTGTTGGAATTTGAAAATCAAAAATTAGTTTTTTTAATAAAAAATAAAATAGTCATCCGCTGTAATTTCAAAGTAGAAAATTTGAACCCAAATAACGTGAATTTACAAAGAAGAGATGACAAATCGAAGCAATTAAATCAAAATCTCATCAAGAGTATAAAAACAAAACAATTTACGTACAGGAAGACAATTGCAAAACCACATTCCTCGGAAAATGATAAGATATTGTTGATGTAGGTTTTACTGATGGTTGGAATTTTCAATCACAATCAGAAAACAGTCCTGATGTAAACGCTCTCGATTTAGGCTTTTTTAACTCTATCCAATCACTACAACATGAAGCTTCGACAAACACAATTGATGAATTGATTGAATGTGTTCAAGATGCATTTAATAAATTGGAGAGAAATACTCTCTTGATAACGTTTTTATAACATTACAAACGTGTATGCAATCAATTATATTGACAGGGGGTGGGGGAATTTCTCATATAAATAATGTAAAAGTTGGTCGAGTGGGTCGATTAGCTGAAAAGAATATAAATATGTTTAGAAGAAGCGTACAAAAGAGCTAAATCTCACTTTAACTAAATTTGGATTACACTAAAATTATTTTTACTATCACATTTATATTCTATAGAATATAGTAATGTGAATTATTGCGATTGCCTGCCTGGGTCCTGACATTTTGAGAGCTTGTATCTCAGAGATGAAAAAAGTTGTAACTAGGTGGAAGGAATCGATGCCCTTAATAGTTGAAAACTGATTTAGGACTAAACCGGATATTGTGGTCCCCAGAGGCCAAAAGGGGGCCAAAAATCCATTGGTCAGTGCGTTACGGATTTACGTATGTTTGTACCCCCTCAATCATCAATATTTGTTTTCTATAGAAGGATAAAAGTTCTGTACCATTTTAAAATCTTGACAATATATGCCAATTTTTTAAATAACTTGCCAAAATTGTTTACTAGACTTTTTTACATTAAAGATGATTCAAAGTTCTCTGATGAAAATTTTTTAAAACCTAAGTCCGAAAGTATAGTACTAATGGTTTTATTTTGAATTCTGGTCAATAGTAGGATTATTCAAGATTGCGTAACAAAAATTAGAATAATAAAATATGTGAATTTGTAGCCACAGCATCTTGATATTTAGGGCGATTTGCACCATTTTCAAAAAAGTGTCTATAACTCAAAAACTATAAGACTTTCATTAAAATAAATTGACAAGTTCTGATGTGGTCATCAACTTGACTTTACCATACACTTCTAGTTGAGTTTGGTCCAAGGCCTAAATTTTCCTTTTTTGACCCCCTTCCCCCCTAATTTTGGCGCCAGAAAAAAAATATTTTTATTATTATAGGTAAATTTCATTTTTCTTGTTTGTTTTTTAGTTTGAATATATTATAATATTAAATTAAGTTTTAACCCACCCTCCCAGTCAATATGCACCAAAATCTAATCAACTCTTAATCTTAATGACATAGTGAAATTTGGTTTTGATATTCACACTAGTTCTTCCACAAAAATTTGGTAACATACTAACAAACATTTTGACAAAACAATTATTATCACGAAAAAAGATAATTTTTTCGATGTTCATTTATAAGAGCTTTTTTGTAGATCGAAATGCCATGGTTTCGCCCTATTTTTTTACTCAAAAAAAATTCAGCCATTTTTGAGATATTTCAAAAAAAGAAGCGAAAAAAAAACTTTTTTCATGCACGATTACAATACTTGACCATACCCTGTATGGTAGAGTAAAAAAAATTTATGTTAAGGACTGTTGTAAATTGCCCCTCTGTTGTTCACGGTTTATTGTTGTGATACGGGACATCCTGTATATAGTGATTTTTTTTAAATACGATTCTTCAAATTTTCAGCTTAGGACTTTTTTTAATAAAATCAAATACTGAATATACCTATACTATTGTACAATATACACTCGTATTCATTCATATAGGAACAAAAGGATAAATAATATAATATTATTAATATAATAATATATTTTTTTTAATTGTTTTTTTTTGTTTGCTCAAAATGAATGATTGAATTGAATTTCAATTTATGCTTTCATATATACCTACCATACTACGTAGTTGCAGGTATACGTATACCCAAGGGAGGAAGTAGGTTGTTATGTGGTGGGGGTAGTTTTGGCGAAACGGGAATTCGATATATAGTTAAGCATATTAGCTAACCAATGATAACTCGATACGAATATAAAAATTGACGTGACATTGGCGAATTGATCCGCATAGGAATGTCCGGGGTGTATACAGAGGAGGGGATTGGAAGGGGATAGTACTAGTATAGTACTATCCCCCTTCCGGCTCTCTCTCCATCTGCAACTGCCATTGTCACACGAACCAATGATGTGAATATTTCACGTCCCACTCGCTGGTCATTTGCCAAATGAATGCATGCACCTGGGGCTCAGATAATATTTTCAACAGTTAATCCAATGGAATGTGAGAGATCACTATTTCCTTATTTTATTTTTATTTATTTATTTTCATTCTATTGTAATATGAACTAATACTGACGAATTATATTTCATCGCATATTTTATCTACTTATTGTGTTGAGTTGTATGAACTAAAATTAAAGAACTGAAATCAGTATAAACTACAAATGGACTCAATTAGCATCTACCAGTGAATTTTCAGCCAGGGGATGCTGTTAAAAAAAACCTTCATTTTTTAACCGACTTCAAAAAAGGAGGAGGTTCTCAATTCGACAGATTTTTTTTTGTGCCTATATTACCTGATATCTTCGCCAATTGTGAACCTATTTTGATGATTTTTTTTGCATTGGGTTGAATCTAGTTTGCGATTGGTTCCGTTTTTTTTTCATTGGTATTGGACCTTTTATGCTGTTTGTTTAGGCATAACTTCTTTTTTATGAACCGATTTCGATGATTATTTTTATATTGGAAAGAGGGTACCTTAGGGTTGGTCCCATATTAATTTGGTCAAGTTCTGATTATATAATCATGACGAATTAACGTAAATTTCTAATAATCGAAATTAAAATAAATAAAATCTTTTATAAAAAAATCAATCTTAAAACGTTCATTTAAAACCCGCAAACGTTTCTAGAGAATTTCTATATTTATGAATTTAATTTTATTAACATTTTCTGATTCATTCGATTGACTCTTTCTCTTATGAGATGCATGCAAGGTATTATATTAAGTCACTAATAATAACATCACTAAAGAGAAAAATAAAAATATTTTTTATAAAAAAATAAAACCTACTTCAAAAAAATTAAATGCAACAAATAAAGTAATAAAACTCAAAAATAAAATAAAATACACTAAAAGGTATAAAATAATAATTTAATTTAGTTACAACTAAACGACGAAATATTAACATGAAATCACTGTTTGAAGTCGGTGCTAAACAAACTATATAAGCGAGTGTACCCGCCAATCGTACTAAGTAAAATCCGTCAAGTTTGATTCATAAAATGTATATGTTTATCACCGACTTCGATAAGTGATTTCATGTAAATATTTCGTCGTTTTGTTGTAACTAAATTAGATTATTATTTTATATCTTTTAGTGTATTTTATTTTTATTTTTGAGTTTTATTATTTTATTTGTTGCATTTAATTTTTTTGAAGTCAGTTTTATTTTTTTATAAAAATTACTTTTTCAAATTTAAGATTAGATTTTTTTAAATGATATTAAAACGTGGGGCGAACATTCTACCTTCACTTTGGCTATTTCTGCTAAATGAAAAAACATCGATGCCCGGAAGAAATGTCGAGCAAAAATATTGGTTGTTTTCCATCAATGTAGAAAACATCGATCACCGACATGAAAACATCGGCCATCGATGCTCATCCCTGCCTTGTAGGTAGATAATGAAAAAAGAACCTCGATACTTAAAAAATTAAATTAAAATTACAATCAATCAACAGGTGTGTGCACCACACGACTTTCACAAAAAATTTCTCCCTTATTTGAAATCATCATTCTTCATTAGCCGGATACTGACTGATCGAGCAGCCTCGCGAGGCTGCCTCGGGCGTTTGCCGCAGAACCGTCCTGAGTGAACGCAAGAAACGACCCGAGGCGCCTTTGAGCATTCACAAAAACCGACATCCGATGGATCGGGCCGAGGGAGTCCCAGACGAGGCAACGGGCACTTTTGTCTTGGGCGAGGCAATTTGCCTCCAGGGGCTGGCCTCGCGAAGCAATCTCTCAGTCAGTATCCGACTATTCAAATTACTTAAATGTGTGTTTCCCACAAGCAAAACCAGAAAAAAAACGAAATTGCAATATACCAAAAATCTTCAAGTAAACATCAACTTCTGGTTCTTCAAATCTAGCCAAAATCTTGAAATACTTCTAGCCTGTAGAGAACTTAAATTTCGTAGCCTTGAGATTTACGTTCGCGAAACATAGGGGAGTACATACATAGGCACGCTCACTTTTTAACCAAAATATTCGGTTCTTTTGTTCTAAATCCGGTTTCAAGCTATTAAGGGTATCGATTTCTTCCACCTAGAAATTACAAAGTGAAATTAATTTTTTTCTCTTCGAAGATAGAAGCACTCAAAGGGTCCGGACCTCGGGAGGCGATTATAATTATTACACATTATTCACTGTTGAAAATTTCTTATATAATTATACTATACAATATAAATGTGAAAGTAAAAATGAGAAGTACGGCCTCAAAACTTTTTAGTAATATTATCATACATAACAATATTGTAATCTTGCAACATATTTTTTAGTAATACATATCTAATTGTAGGAATCCTGCTCTTTCTGTCCGTCAATCTGAGCAGCAGTCTAGCAGATCTTAACAGTCAATTCATTACCAAGTTTCATTAAGATCCCGGACGAGCCCCCATAAATGTAGGGATATTCTTGGGTGACTTTGACCAGGTGAAGAAAGATTCAAGTATTTTCAATAATATTCGTTTTTAATAGGTTTTTAAATAATAATAATAAAATGCTTTATAAAAGAAATATAAAAAGTGGAGATGTTCATGTATCGTATCTTAACTGTTGAATTCTTAACTGATAACTTGCACTTGGGATCTTACGCTCTGATAATACTTTAATAAACTTGTATAAGTGTAAAGTGTATAATCAAATTGTGTAGATAGTATATTATCAAAGTTTACAAGTTTACAAGTTTATTAAAGTATTATATTAGAGTGTAAGATCCAAAGTGCAGCTTATCAGTTAAGAATTCAACAGTCTAGATACGATACATGAACATCTCCAGTTTTATTTTTATTTTATAAAGCATTTTGTTATTATTATTTAAAAACCTATTAAATAAACGAATATTATTGAAAATACTTGAATCTTTCTTCACCTGGTCAAAGTCACCCAAGAATATCCCCTACATAATTAATACAAGAAAGAAGTAAAGTTACAAATTATTTATGTATTTTAGCAATGAGCTAATAAGATTTTACCAATATAATATAGTATTTTTTTCACTATAAGGAATCTTGTAAATTTCCTATCTATTTGTATTGTAAACAAAAAATAAATTTACAAATTTTTTAACAGTGTATATTTTAAATATAGAAGGGAAAGTAAAGAAAGTATTACCACAGTCATCAAATTCATGTCATTAGGAAATAAAGTAGAACTCTCGCTCATTTTCTGATCCCCACTAAAACTCGTGCCCTTTTGTGATATCTAATCAGATAATACAGCGAGTTTGAAAAGTTTCACTTTTTTCCTCCAATTTTATTATTAATTTATTAGAATGAAAATATTTTAGCCAATCTATAAAGGAAGTTTATTTGGGTAACTTATTTATGGTATATAACCATGTGTGTTTGTGTGTGTGTGTTTATTAAGCTGTTTTTGTTCAGGTGTTTTTCCTCTCTTACTCTTCCAATAGATTTTGCGCCGGTATAAACAGCTTTTGTGATCTAATTGGAAAAAATCAAGTAAAAAAAAACCCCTTAGTACCAACCTTTAATCCATAAACGATCAAAAGCCGCCCCATCGTTAATATAAAAGGTACCTCTGGCAAACAAAAGTTATTGTATTATATATCCAACAAGCTAGCTGGCTGTGTTTTCTCAATATAATTTATTATACATATATATATATATATATATATATATATATACTATACAGTAATATTGAACAAAAGGAATATTTGTTAACGAGGTCGATTATAACGACCTTTCCATTTTAAAGAGCATTTTTTTCGCTCTCTCTCTCTCTATTAGTATTTGGTTCGCAATTAAAACGCTATTTAAAGTAATAATTGGTTTTAACGACATCAATTGATGGAAATAACAAAGGAATTTAATGTTTTTAATTAATCATTCGTTATAGAGGAAAAATGCCATTTATTTTTTAGATCGAGGATAATTTTAGAGAATTTTATTGCAGTGTAATTTTCAGTGGAAATAACGAATATCGATCATCATTTCAATAGGTTTTTCTTTCATTTATGTTATATCTAATATAGAGAAGCTTTTACAAAGGGATGGGAAATTAATTGGAAATACGCTAGTCTATTATTTGATTTTTGAAACCAAAATTGACCCCACCTTGAAGCTTTTTCTGAAAAAAAGCAGAAATAAGGTGATCTGCCCATCCACATGACTTTACCATATACCTGACCCCTCTCTTATATTTAATATAATTATAATAAAATAACTTATAATCATTTACGAAAGAACCCCCCCCCCTGAATTTTAGTTCCATTAGCAATTGAACATTTTTTAAATATAGGATCTTCTAGGGGAGTGGTTCCTAATCCTGAGGGGTATTTACCCCATGGGGGTAAAATAGCTACTTGAAGGGATTATTAGACTAATTAATATATATTTCTTGACGGTAAAATTCGGATTCAATTTTTCCCCGACAGGGCGGGGGGTGGATATTTTTTAACAAGGGGTAGAGCGAGGGGTGAACCGCGAATGGAATTAGGTGTACACTGTCTTTGGAATTATTTGGAATTACTTTGGAATTCATTGAGATAATCTATTGTCATCTGTTGTCTTCTACTTGGAAACGAAAGTGGAAGTGTACGCGATTTTAGGTCGCGGTTCACCCCTCGAGGTAGAGGCACACGGCTTGCTTGATCATAGAGGTAATGAAACTGAAATGGTTAGGAACCACTGTTCTAGGGGAATTGGCTTTAAGTATTTTTGTAGGGAAATTTTATTATTTTAAACATTTTGACCCCATCTTTGGTCTTTATCATTTTGCGCATGAAAAGACATTTTCGTAACATCGTATTGGGTGCTTAAGCAAAATTTCGTTCAAATCGACCAAAGGGCCTAGGATTATCATAGTATAAAAAATATTTTTTTTATTTTTAGACTCTTTTTTAAGTAAATTCCATTTTTCATGATTTTTATTATTTTGAAAATTTTATAATTTTAATTTTTTAGAGCCCCATCCCTTAATTTTTGGTTCAATTTCAACTAAAATCTAATCAGCTCTTAATTTCAATATATAGAAATCTACATGTGGAATTTCGTTTTGATATTCACACTAGTTTTGAGCTAGAGCGAGCACTAAATTTGGTAACCCACTATAACGTGTAGGTAGGTACTAACAGACATTGTAGAAAAATAATAAATATCTCATAAAATATAATATTTTCTATGTTCCCTCATTAGGGCTTTCTTGTAGAGGCAAATGTGATGGTTTTACTCAATTTATTTTTATCAAAGTAATTTTAGCCGTTTTTGGAGAAAACGAAGCAAAAAAACTCTTTTCATTCACGATTAGAATACTTGACCATGACCATGGCCAAATAAAAACATTTTATATATTAATTTATTAGATGCTAGGAAATTGGATAAATATATTAAATTTAGAGTCTTATATTAAATAAGACGGACGTTTCCTCACTATATTTGCGACTTCTTCAGCTTCAACTCAATCAGAGATAAGTCGCTGAAGAAGTGGCAAATATAGTGACGAAACGTCCGACTTATTTAATATAAAACTCTAAATTTCATTTTATTTATCCGCGATTTCCTAGCATCTTATAAATTAATTAAATTAAGAATAAGATTCACTAAATAATTTTATATATTAATAGATTGAGTATTAATCACTTATATTTACAAATGCCCATCTAGCCCAATTTTATGAAACTCCTTTACGATTATGGTACCTTACATGTGTGCTCCAAATAAAGACAATATCAATGTTCATAAATCTCTCCAAAATCTTAATTTACAAAAGAATAAATTGATAAATTCTGATGTGGCCATTCACTTGACTTTACCATACACTTTTGGTTGAGTTTGGTACAAGGGCTTAGATTTTAATTTATTGACCCCCCCCCCCCGCTAATAGAAAAAAATATTTTCATTATTTTAGGTTCATTTTATAATATATTTCATTTTTCTTGTTTTTTTAGTTTGAAAATATTATAATTTTAACTCCCCCTCCCCCCCTTAATTTTGGGTCGATATGCATCAAAATCTAATCAGCTCTTAATTTTAATGCACCAAAACTGCTTGTGAAATTTGGTTTTGATATTCACCCTAGGTTTTGAGCTAGCTCGTCCAAAAAATTTGGTAACGCACAGACTAACAGACATATTGACAAAACAGTTATTATCTCGAAAAATATAATTTTTTCGATGTTCACTTATTGGAGCTTTTTAGTAGACCGAAATGCCATGGTTTCGCCCAATTTTTTTTATCAAAATAGTTTCAGCCGTTTTTGAGATATTTAAAAAAAAAACACTTTTTTCATGCACGATTAAAATACTTGACTTTTTTTACTTAGGGAAAGTGGTGTAGGTTTTAGGTGAAACATGATATTAATTAATAAAGTAAAGAAAGTGTAGTTTCACTGTGAAACTACACTCCCTTACTCCTTTAGCACAGCTTTAAGTATGTTTTTTAACATATTAATTTCAACTGGAAATCCTAACTTAGATGGGCCTCTTGCTAGCCTGAGGGAAAAGGTTATATTAATTAAAGCTAAGTTCACGTTGCATCCGTCGTCTACCACCAAATAGGGATTATATTTATAGTAATGAAAAAAAACCTTTATTCTATAATTTCAAATATATTTAATATGTTTATTTATTATTTGAATATCATATTATTTTATATATACATATATAGATACAATTCCTCACTATTGGTTGCCAATAATTTAATAAATCTAATAAATAAATATTACCTACTGCTTTAATCAACAAAAAGGAAAATGAACAGCAAAGCTATTGAAACCCTTTGAGCTGGAAAATCTGATAATTAATCCATCTTTGACATTTGTTCCTGTTTATTTCATCCCCCCCAACCTACCCCCCACCCTCTCTTCTCTCTTTCACCCTTTATTAGTTACTGGCAAATAATTTTAAAATAAAAAACAAAACGAAAATAAATAATGATCAAATACATACATTAATATATAATTTCTAATAAAGTTTATTATTTATTTACGTTTTAAAATGAACAAACATAGAGAAAATATAAATAGATTTATTATAGATTTAGAGCATATGCGATATAATATATAATTAACGCGAATATTATTTCAAAATGAATAAAATATTTCCATTTTTTTTTTTTTTTTTTTAATTTTTTAATGCAAAAAATCTAAAACTCCTTTTGTGTAATAAATAACAGGCCTTGTCAATTATAATTTAATGCAAATAAACATTTTTTTTACTTTAGCATGAAATGAATAATTAAAAAAATCCATATTTCCAATAAAATTATTTTATTTAAGTGATTAGATATATAATTAAAAATCGAGGGGTGAACCGCGACCTAATATGATGTACACCTACTTCCACTTGTACTTCCAAATATTTCCAAGTACTTCCAAATATTTCCAAGTACTTCCAAAATACTTCCAAAGAGGTGTACACCTACTTCCAATTGCGGATCACCCCTCGTTCAAAATATTTCGAAGGCTCGCAGCATCTCTTCATTACTGAATAGGTAGGTGCAAACTTCATAAGTTCACTCAAATAAAGTATTTTACTTTACAATGCAAGTCTTGTAATAGTTCATTGATTTAATTTTTTGTAATATTAATCTTTCAAAAATTCCTGAAACGATTGAAAAACTGAGAATCCCGATACGTTATCTGATGGTCTAAATTGAAACTAACTTCTGCAAACAAGCCTAATTTAGTGTAAGTGGAAAAAATTATATTGTAATAGATATTAATCTACTCTTATTAAACGAGCAAAAATTGTATATTTATTTATATATATATATTTGTATCTTGGTCCTATTTTGAAAACGGCCCTACCGATTTTGATGAAACAAAATCTATTAACAAGTTTTGAGGATGAGAAAACGATCTGGCTAAGTCTGAACCTCATCAAAATTCATCTTAATTGATTTTTTCTTAATTAAATTAATTATTGATAGATGAAAATCTCAATAAAACAAAAATGATTTGCCGCATGTCAGATTAGAACCTGAGACCTCTTGAAACAGAGGCAGAGACTTTACTTGTAGACCATAGAATTATTTTAAAAATCTTTGCTTTTTACTTTTACTAAAATGAATATTTTTGAATTAGACCTTATTATAAGTGTGGAAATAATTGAATATATTATATAAAGCTATGTATTTTATAAATAGAATTTATTGAATAAATTGCGGCGCGTCAAATTTGAAATATGTATAATTGAATTAAGCTGAAAGAAACACAACAATTAATTTTAAATCCAGAAACATTAAATATATTAATAATTATTTCTTTGCCCCTCCATTTCTAATTAAAATTAAAAATTCAATTCTCTTTTCTCCGGGCAATTATCCTTGCAATTGTCTTCCTAAAAAAATATTTGGTTGGTGAAAATTATCACGTCCCGAGACGCACACATTTTGTTGGGGGCGAGGTGTGTGGTTTCGGGAGGGGTGGGGTCAGGGGTTACCGTACATCGCTCGGTGGCTCCAGGTACTTATTTTTAAAATTATATTAAGAGTTAAGATTTTAAAAAAATTTTCAATCTCAAAAGGGTCCTTACTAGTGGTGGTTGGTGACTTTTCAACCAGGGGATGCTGTACAAAAAAGTAGCCTTCATTTTTTGAAATTTTATTTTAATCTTGCCTTTTTTTAGCAAATTTCATCGAATACGGCATCATTTTCATTATTTTTCAAATTTAACATTAGATTTTTTTAAATATATATTTCGGGACCTTCGCCCCAAAAGGATACTGCTTTGTGTGAGTGAGGATATGAGTTAGAAATTAAATCTTGTGACTTAAAATTCGCAGTCCCTGAGATGGAAAGTGAGCATCTCCAACAATGAATTAGCCTGTCCTATAAGAAAATCTTAAATTTCTCCTAATTCTATAGCTATAAATACAAGCTATGACTTGTCTATAGTACTATTAGTTATTTCCGATCTTATATATTAAAGAGTTGTTAGAAATGGATTTTTCTAAAAATTCCCAAATCATCTTTTTTGTGTCTATAGTACTATTAGTTATTTCCGATCTTATATATTAAAGAGTTGTTAGAAATGGATTATTCTAAAAATTCCCAAATCATCTTTTTTTGTGTCTATAGTACTATTAGTTATTTCCGATCTTATATATTAAAGAGTTGTTAGAAATGGATTATTCTAAAAATTCCCAAATCATCTTTTTTTGTATTATTTCTATTTTAATAGTTCCTCAGAGAGAACAATTTTTATTCGACTTGTCTGTACTTGTTTTTGACATGTTTGAACTGGAAGATATACCTACCAGGCAAGGTCTTGAAACCTTCTATTAGCGCCCTTTTAGGAAAAATCATTCATTTTAATTGCCCCTTGAACCTATGCAACAATTTTATTTCTTTTCGAGAACCAATATACTTTTCAAAACAAAAAATGTTTTTTATAGAAATATTTGAAATAACGAATAATATTCATAAAGAGAAACAAAAGAGGTTGTCCTCTGCTTGATGCAAATAAACATGCACACATATATATCAAATATATATATATATATATATATATATATGTGTGTATGTTTATTCCCATCAGCAGAGGACAACCTCTTGTTTCTCTTTAATCAACAACTCTGCTACTCTCGGCAAAATAAAAACTTTTCAATTGGATAATAATTTGAAAATTTGAAATTTTGAAATCGATATTTGTGTCGTTTAATATAATAATGGTGTAACTCCATTTTTTTTTAATTTCATTTTTTTGCTTAATGGTATCACAATTAGTCATACCTTGAATTATGAAAGAGAAGCAACTCCAAATATCGCATTAAAAGCCCATAAACGCCACTACTAGTTTACTCAGGGAACTAAAAGTGCAGAGCTAAAACTCCAGAAAAAAAGTTTAAGTTCATTTATTTAATTAGTTTTAACTTTATTTTGTAAGTTACAACAAATAAAATCTTTGATTTGTGCTAAACAATAAAAAATAAAAAACACTGAATGAAAACTTGTCTTTATTTCCCTACACTTCAATTTGCAAAAAGCTCGTTATCTCCGAATTCTCTTTCATGGAATTACACCACTATTATAATAAACGACTCATTTATAAATATATGAAAATATATTAAATGTTTGAAATTTTAGGGATGCGCCGCATTCACAGCATCCATGGATATGTTTTTTACATGTAAGAAAGAATCGTTCTCTCAGGAGTCGAACCCAAGCATCAATTTAGCTTTTCGGGCAGTTGCCCTTCCCAAATGGACGAGATTCCGAACA
Source organism: Forficula auricularia (assembly GCA_024734495.1). Lineage (NCBI taxonomy): Eukaryota > Metazoa > Arthropoda > Insecta > Dermaptera > Forficulidae > Forficula > Forficula auricularia. Next base: position 2,342,627 of record JALMQS010000102.1, read on the forward strand.
TCTCCCCAGAAAGCTAAATTGGTCCCTGGGTCCGACTCCTGAGGAGCCCGATCTTTTTCGACATGTAAAAAAATATATCTATAACATCTAAGATTATCGGCCTTTTGAGATTTTTGGAAATTTTTATAATCTCTTGAATTATAATTTAAAAATTTTTAACCAAAGTGAGGGTTAATTTTTAAAATATATTACCATCTTTTTTTGTTTTTTGAATACCTTATCCTTAAAAGTAAATACTTTGTTCATAAATTTTATTTTTTCTAATTAATTTATATATTTTAAAATCTGACAAAGTATAAGTAGGTGTATCTGTTGCAGGTTCTTACTATTATAGTTAAAACGCGTTTCACTGAATACCTTTGTGGCAACTAGAGTTTATTGATGTTGGTTGAGTTTGGTTCAAAGATTTAGAATCTTCATTTATGACCTTCTGCCTCATTTTGGGTGTTTATTTTCAAATTTTTTTAAACGAAAATGTCAAAACTACATCCTCTACAGCTTTGCTTATAATTTTTGACATTTTCGTTAACAAAATTTTGAAAATAAACACCCAAATTTAGGCGGAAGGTCATAAATGAAGATTCTAGACCTTTGAACCAAACTCAACCAATATCAGTAAACTCCGAGGGTGATCCGCTATTGGAAGTAGGTGTACACATCTTTGGAAGTATTTTGGAAGTACTTGGAATTATTTGGAAGTACTTGGAATTATTTGGAATTACTTGAAAATTTGATACATATGAAATATTTGGAAGTACTTGGAAATATTTGGAAGAGCTTGGAAATATTTGGAAGTACTTGGAAATTTTTGAAAGTACATGTGGAAGTAGGTGTAGAGCATATTAGGTCGCGGTTCACCCCTCGGTAAACTCTATAGTTGTCACAAAGGTATTCAGTTAACTAGTAAGAACCCGTTCTTACTAAAAACGGGTTTTTACTGCAACATAAATGTAAGGTGACCAATCGTCCTCCTTTAAGGAGGACATTCCTTCTTTTGTAAGCTCTGTCCTCCCTCTAAAAGTATCCTCCTACATGTCCTCCTTTTCGATATTTGAAGAATAATCTTTAAATTTCGGTATTCTTCTTCTTCTTCGAGTGCCATACCCGAAACGGGTGTCGGCTCCTCTCCACATATACCTGTGCTGAGTGTGTTTAGTTGTTTTACACAGATATACGGGACCTACTTTTTAACGCCGGTTCCGAACGGCTAATTTGGAGAGCTTACTAGGCAATTATACTCTTGGCAGGTTGCCATTACTTTCCAAGAGGAGGCGACTGCAAATATCTATCTGCCGAGACTCGGTCTCGAACCAGCGATCCGTATTCAATCGATATTAAAGATATTATAGATAGATTCAATATGAAGGGATTCCTTATTCAGATATTTCCAATATATTGTTAAGAGTTGTTACATTGACATAAATAGAAAAGTACTTCATTTATAGTAAATCAAAAATAGGCATTTCAACATAATTACAATACTTATATAATGCTACATATGTTTTTACTATTCATTTATCATATTATAGTGTATTTTTGTTGCAATGAATAAAGTGTTTCTTTTCTTTACGATATTTTTTTCTTCAATTAATGTGTGTCCTTTTCATAGTAAAAAATTTGGTCGCCTTTTAGTGTATAGTAATGTCTTGCGAATGGCCACATCACCCTATTATAACAATAAAAATTAATTTATTATTTCATTTAACTAACCTAATGTGTTTTTTCTTTCTATTTTTCAGTGCCACCTCAAAAACCGAAAATATTCGATGAACATGGCAAAGAGTTGACCACAACGGCTGGTCCTTATGAAGAGGGCGGGGTGATGAAACTCACCTGTGTAGTGCCCGGTGGTAAGTAATATTACATACAACAAATAACTTGAATTCTTTTTAAATTCCTCTTTAATACTCTTGTATCTTTAGGATAATTTAATTACATTACGCAAATTCTCATTCAAGCCTGCTAGCAAATAATAAACAAACTAAGTGTGTTCTATATCGTAACTGTTATATAAAAATGTCATATGTCCAAAACGATTTTATTGAAGAAAAACACGTGTATTTGTTGCCTACAACTGCTCTCAAATTGTTGTATGTTTTCAGGTGATAGAACTCAAGTTACAGATTAAAAACAAAACAAAGTATTTAGGGTTAATACAAAATTAAAACAGAGCTACTGAAAAGTGTAGATTTTTACATAAGACATTTTGATATAACAGCGACGATATGTATCTTTATCAGGGACGGAAAACCAATGATCCGAAGGACACAAACTAACCCACTACTCACATTTTACTCTTCTATTATTCAATTGAGAATTCTCAGATACAATATATGTTGTATTTTCTGAAATAAAATTAAAAAAGGTGTAGTTTTAATTCATTTTTGACCTCCTTTTGTAATTACTGGAAACATTAGAAATAAAATACATTGAGAGCAAAAATATTAAAATATTCTTGAAAATATATTGCATTTAGAATTGCACACGATATATTCTATTGGATACACTGGTGGACAAAAATTTGTAACCGTAAACCTAGCAATGGATTCAAGTGGAGTTTTATACACTGATTATCATGCAATTTCCTGATTTTTTACAACAGGTCAGAATTTATGAGGAAATATATACCAAGATATTGCTTTGTAAAATAAAACACTTGCTTTTCTCTAACCACTTTCAGACACACACAAAAACAAACAAAAATTTATTTAAAAAAAAGGAAGAGTTAATTAAAAATAAATAAACCCTTTGGACTTCAATAGCTGTAAAAAGAAAACTTAACCTAAAATCAGAGTAAGTACTCATGCAAATTAAGCGATCGAAACGTCGTAGTTACCTATATTGTATTATATTTATTGTTATGTTCAATAAATAGTTATAATTAATACGATTTCTTTTATAAAGAATTTTCCTTCAATAATTTCAATTACAAAAATATAATCTTAAACAGCTAGTTATCTAATAATTATAATATATTAATTTACTAGCTGCGAAGCCCGCCTTCAGCAGGCATCTTGCTGGCTCCTTGACTCAGTGGTAGGTTTTAAAATTATAACACTACTCAATAAAAATTTCCCCCGTAAACCCAACAATGGATTCCAGTAGAGTTTTATACGCTGATTATCATGGAATTTCCCGAACAACGTCAGAGTTTTGAGATATTATAGGTCAAAGCGATTAAAAAGTCCATTTTGACCTATTTTCGAGTCCCATTAAATATTAAACAGCAACAAAATGTTTTGGTGACATAATAGAAAACACTCTCTTTGATTTTCAATTACCAGTTCTTTTTAGCTCAATTAGAACTCGAATTATAGCTAAAAAACTAAGATCATATTTTTTATCTATGTTTATTATTCTGTATAATCACGTAGTTTTAGTTTTTTAGTTATAACTCGAATCTTAATTGAGCTAAAATAAAGTGGTAATTTGAAAATCAAAGAGGAAACTGTTTTCTATTACGTCAACAAAATATTTTGATTTCAAATATTGCTGTTTAATATCTAATAGGACTCAAAAATACGTAATTTTTTCGTCGTTTTGACCAAAAATATCTCAAAACTCTGACGTGTTGCAAAAAATCTGGAAATTGCATGATAATCTATATATATATAAAATTAAGGTTTTGTCTGTACATTGCTCCAAATCACGCCAAATTTTGGTTGCACACGTTTCAAGTAAAGTTATGAACGAAAACATCTCAACAAAATTCCTGTCTGTCTGTCTATCTGTATGTATGTATGTCTTTTTCCGTCGTTTCCGAAAAGTTGCTCACGATTCACGTAAAAACGGCTGAAGGGATTATTATGAAATTTTATATTTACATCAGATGTCTTCTAACTTACATTTTTAGCTATATAATGTTTTGATATTTTGACCCCAAAAAGGGGTTTGGGAGGGCTCACGAATGAAAATTATCAAATAACTCCTAAACTATTAACTCTACGGCAAATTTTAAAATGAGCAAAGTTGTAGGGGATTTCTGACAACTTTTGTTTAAAAAAATTCCCCCAAAAAATCACCCAAAAAAGGGGGGGGGGTCAAAATATGAAAATTCTTGCTTTTGGACCAAACTCAACCAAATTTTATATACATAATCTGTGGGTCACTAGAAGGCTAGAAGTGCAAAAACTAACCACCCAAAAGGGGGGGGCAAAAAATGAAAATTCTTACCCTTAATAGCCAACTTAACCAAATTTTGTATATAGAAACTATGGGTCACTAGAAGGCTAGAAATGAAAAAAACTGGGTGCGGGGGTAAGGTGCAGGGGGGGTGAGGGGTGGAGTGGAGGGTTTAGGTGAAGGTCCAGAGGCATAATGACTGGGGATCAGGTGAGGGTCCAGAGCCGTAGTGGGGTGGTGCGGGGTGGGTGGGGCGCGGAGTGGTGGGGTCCGGGGGGTGGTGGTGTGCCGTGGTGCAGGGTGGAGTGGGGGGTTCAGGTGAGGGTCTAGAGGTGTAGTGGAGTGGTGCGGGGGCTGGGGTGCATGGTGGTGGGGTGGGGGCGGTGGTTGTGCACGGGTGCGGGGGGCGGGAGGTGTGGTGGGGAGTAGGTTTCGTGGGATGGGGGTCCAGGGGGTGTGCCCACTGGCTAGCAAGAGGGCCGCCGAAGGCGGGCTTTACAGCTAGTCAGTGTATAAAACTCTACTGGAATCCATTGTTAGGTTTACGGTTACAAATTTTTTCTCGATCAGTGATATTACAATAGTAGGTATATTACCTACTGACATTTTCTCTGAGCTCAATATTCAGGAAGTAATTATGATAAAGTGTTCATCCCAGGTCTGTTTGCAACTATTTTCCACCAGATCCAATTATTATTCTATTTGGAATATTTTCGATTGGTATGGCAGGCAGGCAAATCGACACGCTACACGAAACCCCAATACATCGGTATAAATAGTTGAAATTTGTTAATGGAAGTGCCAAATTGCAAACTACATTGTAAATTCAGAGCGGGCTCTCGATTGGATCAGCTGTCAATTCCGACACCAGCCCAGTACTAAGCACTACAGCGGCTGCAAAAGACGATTAAAGACTAGTTAGTCAAGTTAAATATTCAACAACTTCGATCCGATCGGCGTTTTTTTTATTCTCCTATTTAAAATCCAACCCACAAAGTAACCACTGAGACTTTTTAACTAGTTAACAATTAATTACGACACGAAGAAAGAAAAAAAAGATTTATTGGATTTATTTACTTACTTACCTGGAACAAAAAAAAAATGCTTGGTGTTTATATTTACACGGCATGTTAGGTCAGTTTTGTTGTCTGGAAATGTCATAGAAACCAAGTAATAAATAAATAAATAAAGCCGCCATTTTTCAATTAAACATCAATTATAAATTCAAAAAGGAAGGAGAAGATAAAGTGGTCGAAATAATAAACTATTCAAATGAAGGAAATATCGATATGTGTGTGTGTTTGGGGTTTAAGAATTGTTAGTATTGATATTAAACCTTGGATTTTGAATACACAATCTTTTAATAATTTTCTCTTTCTCAATCTTAAGTGTAGAATAAACTTAATAGTATTACCTACTATTTGTTTACAGAGGGGGTAAATTCAACAAAAAAAAAAATGCTTGGTGTTTATATTTACACGGCATGTTAGGTCAGTTTTGTTGTCTGGAAATGTCATAGAAACCAAGTAATAAATAAATAAATAAAGCCGCCATTTTTCAATTAAACATCAATTATAAACTCAAAAAGGAAGGAGAAGATAAAGTGGTCGAAATAATAAACTATTCAAATGAAGGAAATATCGATATGTGTGTGTGTTTGGGGTTTAAGAATTGTTAGTATTGATATTAAACCTTGGATTTTGAATACACAATCTTTTAATAATTTTCTCTTTCTCAATCTTAAGTGTAGAATAAACTTAATAGTATTACCTACTATTTGTTTACAGAGGGGGTAAATTCAATTTTTTTCTCGGCCGAAATAAATCTCGTTGAGTTATTTTGACAATATTTTTTAATAATTAATAAAAATTGTGGTATTGGTGCTAGGTGAAACACCTTTAATAAATATGAAAGTATAAATAAATTTTTGATGAAATATTAATTTACTATGAGTTAGTTTTCTAGGTTACTTGTTTCACTTTAAAAAATTTTAAAAATCGAAGGAGTGAATTTTTTTCAATATATATATTTCGGCTCGTTTCGGCCTATCAACCAGTTAATTTCTGTAATTCCTGAAGATGAGTTGATAGCCCGAAATATACATATATATTGAAAAAATTTACTATGATTTTTTTATTTTAAAGTGAAATATGTGATCTAGAAAACTAACTCATGAAATATTTATTTACTTTCATCTTTAATATTTTTTAACAAAATAATGGGATACTTTATATTCAATATTAAAATAGAATAATAACATTAGTTTCACTTATTTTGTAGTTGTGTGTGTTTTGAACATAATAATTGGTAAATTAAGGAACTTTCAAAATTTTAACTTCAACTAAATTTAATATGTATGTAAAGCCTATTTCAAGGTTGTCCAACCTTTTGGCTTACACGGGCCACATTTGAAAAAAATTGTCTCGGGCCGCATATAATATATAATAATATATTCTCAGGGGTTGAACTGACTGCCCGGAAAGGACGTTAGTTCTCGGGTTTGACTCCTGAAGGGATGAATCCCTCTGATAAGCGATGTAAAAATATGCATGCTTGTGATAGAGGAGATGGACAAACATAACAATTAACCAAGTATCACCATAATTGTTCCATTTAGTTACCCTTTTTGGTACTGAACGCCTATTAATTTGATTGATTTACTTTAATAAAACAAATATGGCAAGTTTTTTTTTTAATTTTTTCCCTCTAATTTTGAAAGAACATTTTCTAATTTTTAATTATTAAACATAGGAAGTTGGATGGGGAGCTTTTGCTCTAAGCTGAAATTGCAAAAATGTAATTTTTATATTGGGAACCTTGGTTTTTTGGCCACAATGGCTAGTTACAATTTAGACCACCAGATAGAGCGTATTGGAATTCTCAGTTTCCCATTGGATACTTGGTAAGGGCGTGGCTTATTTTTAGCCCACAGTGGCTGGTTTCAAATTAGACCACCAGATAGAGTATCGGAATTCTCAGTTTCCCAATAGGTATACATCTTTTGTAGGTATGTGTTTCTAGTAAAAATGTTTTTAAAGTGTACAATAAAATATTTATTTATTAAACAAACAAAATAAACTGTGTTTTTATTTATACGGTATATGTATTAGTTACTAATGTGTGAGAGTGTCATAGGAACTTACTAGATATATCATTTCGATTTTTTAGGATTAATAGTTCAAAATCTGCATGTCCCTGACAGAGGAGATATAGGTATACATAACCTACAATTAACCGAGTCCCACTATAATTATTCCATTTTGTTACCATTTCTGTATAGATCGTTTATTACGTAATTTGTTTTATATACCATGGTACTTTAAACAAAACAAAATAAACTGTGTTTATATTTACACGGTAGTTATATTAGATACTTATGTTGTGGGAGATTTTCATAGAAATTAACTAAATTTCAATTTTCTAGCATTACCTGCATGTTTGTGACAGAGGAGATAGACATAGGCACATACAATTAACCAGGTCTCACTATAATCGTTCCATTTTGTTACTCTTTTTGACACGGAATGCTTATTAATTTGATTTATATACCCACTTTGAACAAAACAAAATAAATGGTGTTTATATTTACACGGTATGTTAGATGCTTATGTTGTGGGAGATTGTCATAGAAACCAAATAATAAATAAATAAAGCAGCCATTTTCGTTCAATCATCAATTATAAATTCAGAGAAAGAGAGAGTGAAACGAATGATAAACTATTCAAATGAAGAAAACGTCAAATCGTGTGTAAACTGTTAGGCTTAGGGGTGGCAGGCAGGCAGCTCGGGGGGTGCAACTGAAGCAGGAAGAGGGCGTATTCCACGACAACCCTCCACTAATTCCTTAAAACATCTTAATCTTATATCCGACTGGTAACTTTCTGAGTACCGAGTTCTATTCGCTTATTTATTCATGATAATTGCTGTTCACTTTTCCTTTAAACTTATTAAAAAGTCATTGCACAGTTTTGTATGTAAGTGTAGGATGTCGTTGCCGGGCTGGCTGCTTTTAATGTAAAGTTAATACATATTTTACAGGATTAACATTGAGAAAATATGGTAAGCGAGGAAAGTCTTTAAAAGATCCTCAAAGAAGTGAGAGAGGCAAAAAAATTAAGACTGAAAGTAGGCGTTTAAAAAAAGAAAAAAGAAAAAAAGAAATTCTTTGAAATGGCTGCTTGGGGTCTTAGAAGGGTATACTAATAAGTACTTGAATAATTAATTACTTAATGAATTATGTAAGTTTTTTTTTATATAATTTATGTTATATTTATTTCTTAATAGAGAGAAAGTTTTAGATATTTCGAGTCTTTTTTAACCACAAATGCCTAAATGAAAACGAAGATTATTCAATTCTAAAATCTTCTTAAATAGAAGAAATTTCAAACTTAATTTAAAATGTAAACTTTTTTATACGCAAAGAAGTTATTAAAACGTCAGATTAAAATATTAAAGCTGAGTAACAGACAGATAGATACCTACTACATAGTTAAAATGTTCAACATCAAAAGCGATCTATTAATCAGACTTCCATAAAATACAAATTATGACTCAGGATATTCTAAAATTCACATTTCAAATTCGTTAATTAGTTTTGAGGCTGAGTGAGATTCCATCTAATAAACTCTTAGGAAGTATCGGGGAAGAATTAAAATATTTTCAGCACTTAAGGAGGCTATTATTGGCGAAGTTTTTAAACTATAATTATTCCTATTGAGAAATCAATGAGGTTGTCCGCTGTTTGATGCAAACAAACATATATAAGGAATCTATCTATATCCAGTGTTTCCCATAGTTTTTTGTGCCATGTCCTACCTAAGCCTTGCTAAAATTCTCATGGCCCCTATGTAAGATATACTAGTATAGTACATAATTTTTATATTCCAAAAATGAATTATCTATTATTTATAAAAATATAATTAAAAAAACAAAATTTTGTTGATTTGTATGGTTCTATACATACAATTAAGTGTACTTTATAATATGCCTATAAACTACTGCTTAAACTACTCTATATCAAATATAGATAACTAATGTAAATTATTTTTTAATTAAAATACTATCTCTATCCAAGAATTGTCTTTTTGAAAACATTCCATCTAATTTTCAAAAAATGACATACCTACTCAAATTCTTTATATTTAAAATATACTTAAGCTAAAGCAGAATTTTTCAGATCATTTCTTTATTAAGTAAAATTTCCTTGCTTTTAGTATATATGTATGTAAGTGGCAACTAATTTTTTAACCGACTTCAAAAAAGTAGGAGGTTCTCTATTCGACTGATTTTTTTTTTTTTTTTTTTTGTGTCATATGTTACCTGATATCTCCGCCAATTGCAAAACGATGTTGAAAAAAAATATTGCAATGGGTTCAGTCTAGCTTCCGATTGGTCCCGTTTTTTTTCATTGGTATTAGATCTTTTTTGTTAGGTTTGTTCAGGCCTAACTTCTTTGTTTATGAACCGATTTCGATGATTCTTTTTTAACGTAAATAACGTAAATCTCCAATTCTTATGACCAAATAATCGAAATTATAATAAATAAAATCTTTTATAAAAAATATATATTAAGTCACTATTAATAACATCACTAAAAAGAGAAAAATAAAAATAATTTTTAAAAACAAAATAAAACCGACTTCAAAAAAATTAAATGCAACAAATAAAATACACTAAAAGGTATAAAATAATTATTATCTTATTTAATTATAACTAAACGACGAAATATTAACATGAAATTACTTTTTAAGTCGGTGCCATACAAACTATATCTATAAGCGAGCGTACCCGCCAAACGTACTAAGTAAGATCCGTTGAGTGCGATTCATAAAATGTAATTGTTTGGAACCAACTTAAAAAGTAATTTCATGTTAATATTTCGTCGTTTAGTTGTAACTAAATAAGATAATAATTATTTTATACCTTTTAGTGTATTTTATTTGTTGCATTTAATTTTTTTGAAGTCGGTTTTATTTTTTTCTTAAAAATTATTTTTATTTTTTTCTCTTCTATGGTAAGCTAACATTAGCGCTTGGGTTCGATCCCAAGGGGATGAAACCCTCTGGCATACAATATATACATAATTATCATTAAGATAATTTTTATTAAGATCACATTGTCCCAAAAATGTAAATTATTTTTTAATAGATAACAAATTTTGTAGATTTTTATATTAATCTGGACAAACCCATTTTTAAATTGCCTCCCTTAAAAATAAACCCCCCTACCCCCCGTGGGCGTGGGCCCCTACGTTGGTATATGGTACTTTTATAATGACAACAGACAACTTTTTAGAGATTATTTATCTATAAAATTACAGACTTTTTAAAATACTTTTTGCCCCAAACAGACTATTTAATCAAAAAAGCGAGTCTTTTTGAATGACTTTTTTCCGGAAACGACTTTTTGCTTTAATAGGGTGCAAATATACCTACTATTAGAGTAATTCTAGGTAGAGAGGGCTCTCCGCTAATCAGATTAAAGTGGACTTGGCCACAAGTGCAGCTTCGTCCAAGTGTTTTGAAATAAGTGACACTTAAGCCACCACTAATTCATTGTCATTAGCTGACAGTTCGCTCTAGCAAAAGCGGATAGGCCCTGTTCTCCTAGATGTTCGAGTAATCCAACCAGCAATTTCGATAGCTTGAGCTTGAGAGCAGCCGCTGAGTTGCGCTTGGCCAGTCTTCCTATTCATATGCTATCTTCTCCATTGCTTAGAAATGATTGGTGAGATATTTAGAGGCGTGTCCACGAAGCCTGAAAAGTTCGGAGCGTTAAAGCCCAATAACGAATCCTGTCTAAGCCCACGTGACCCCTTCCAATTACTTGAGAAGTGAACCCAGCTCGTTCGCTTTATAGAGGATCACGGAGACAACGGCATGTCTTAAACGGACTTACTCCGCACATTTCAATCGTAATCCATATTTAAAAACCTTTCAATTTTAAGGCTCTTTTCAAAAATTAATATTTCATGAATGGCTAGAGCTACATATTATAATATTTTACAAATCAATCAAATTAAATGTTGTTTTTTCACATTTGAGTCTTTTGTATCTTGTAGGCATGCAAATGAATAGACATAATATGTCACTGATGCTAAACAAAAGAATTAACTTCAAGTTATACCAAGTACCCATATAGAAATTTTGGAAGGTATACCTACTTATTTTTTTTGGTTCTTTGTTTCAGTAGGTAAATTATTTTAAAAAAATTAAAAATTTATATTATATTTCTTTCTTAATTCTAAGATAATTCCTTTAAAAATTACCTATTTTTTTTCTTTTTTTTTTTTTTGTCAAAATACCTACATAAAATTCCTGAATGTATCTATAGATTCTATATCTATACTTATAATATTATAATCGGCTTGCGCGACGAAACCGATTGGATTTTTTAAATTCTAAAACCAGTAAATTGAAGAAGTTCTTGGAAGAATCGGAGAAAGAAGAACCTTGTGGAAGAGTCTGAAGAAGAGAAGAGGTCAGATGATGGGGCACTGCTTAGGGATATCTTGGAGGGGGAGGTGGGAAAGAAAAGGGGAAGGGGAAGACCCAGATTAGAATATTTCAACCAAATAATTGGAGATATGGGATGCCAGACATTTAGAGAGGTCAAACAGCTGGCGGGGGACAGAGTCGAGTGGAGACGGATTGTTGCATCAAACCAGTCTTAGGACTGTACACTCGATGATGATGAGTAAATTGGATAAAAATCGAACAAGCGCTTTCGCCAACTCTTTTATCCCTAAGACCTCCAGAGACTGGAACTCTCTCCCTTCCACCATCTTTCCAGCGACTTATAACCTTCAGCTATTTAAGACCCGTATCCACAGATACCTTCAAACCTTGCCCAGCCCATAAAATTCCCTCTTCTTCTTATTTTCACGATCGAGGGGCAAACTCAGGCCTTTAGGGGATATACCTTTTTGGTGTAGCTCCTTCTCTCATTATTTTCAGTAAAAAACTAATAGTTCAGGACAAATCAAATATATTAAATTATTATTTTAATATCTACCACGGAGTCTAGAGGGCATAGAACCAGCCCAGCCCAGCCCAGCAAGATGCCCGCCGAAGGCAAACTTCGCAGCTAGTATAAATATAATACCTACTTACCTACTTATAATAATTTTCCCTAATTATATATATATATATATATATATATATATATATATATATATATCCAAGGTGATTGCATCACCAACACAATTTGTACCACGTTGCCTGTTTTTCAAAATATTAATTTATTCATCTGATTTAATTGATAAAGGGAGAAATTCTCCCGAAACGTTTGGACTTTTGATCAACCTTTGAAAAACGGTTTTTATATAAAATACTTAGATTTATTTATATAAAAGACTGGCTACGACCCCCTAGACTCCCCTCCCCGCTCCGAACCCCCATCTCTGTGCCCCACTAAGCATAATTGGCATAAGTTTGGTGCATACTGGATATGTTAATTTTTAAAAGGAAGATGAATGCCGCAGTGTTCTCGAAACTATTTCGATAAACCACTTGTAAAAATAAAAAATAACTGAATTTCATTCATCCTCCTTTAAAAAAATAAATGTTATTATTATCGACTTATAGATTACACATTTGAATTAGATAAACTCATAAGAATGCACGACGTTTCGTCCCTGGGCTGTAGATTGAAGTCTTTTTAATTTTTATGTGCGACAGTTTCGGATATGATGCACGGGACTTAAAGGCAACCCAATAATAATATATTATTTAAATTAATTTAGAATTTCGCGGGAGTAGATTCGCGAGCAAATCTTACTAAACGGAATTTTTTAACAAATTATAAATAAATTTGTTTTTCTAGTATATTTATACAAATATAGAAATTATCAAACCAATTAAATAATCCTTGAGAAATGCAAAGAATATTTTTATAAAGCGAAATCTTAAAGAGAATACTTAGCCGAGACTAACCGTTTTATAAGAAACCATTGATGGCCAGCTGATTCTCCATCCTGAACCAAGAAGAGCGAGTATAGATGCGGTCCATCTAGTCGATGCTTACCCGGTATCAATCGCAGTGTATGGCCCGCATGATATACCCCACCACGGACCACCTAAAACCGAAAAGCGTCTGAATCGGGGGAGTAATATATAAGAACTTGGGGCGATGCTATGTCCCTCTAGGTGGTCCGTCGGTGGGAGCGCTCATGCGGGCTATACGCGGATTGATACCGGGCAACACCTAGATGGACCATATCTTTTTAGGTGGTCCGTGGTGGGGTTATCATGCGGGCTATACGCGGAGTTGATACCGGGTAACACCTAGATGGACCGATATCTTTTTTCGCTCTCTTGGTTCAGGATGGAGAATCAGCTGGACCTCAATGGTTCTATAAAACGGTAGTCTGGCTAAGTATTCTCTAAAATTTCGCTTCTGCAAAAAATATCTTTGAATTTCTCAAAAGATTATTTAATTAACATATTATTTATTTATAACTTTTCCCGTTAAGATCAAAAATGTCGAAAAAGTTATTTTTTTGTTCCAATTATATAATATAACAACTAATCGTATGTCAAGCAATAGCATGCGCAGTATACAGCAGCGAAGCGGCAAAAAAACTAGTCATCGGTTTAATAATATTTACTGAAAGGGGAGATAAAAAAAGAGAGAGAGAAAAGAATTCCTAAATTGAAAAGCTCGAATAAATCACTAGGAAGTTCATTCGGTGTTTTATGTTTAGCTAAGTGAAGGTATTCCTTCCTCCCCCCTACGTAAGAGGTCAGTAGTAGTTAAGGCGTAGGACCATAGGGTGCGTGTGTGCATGCAAGGGAACGTGCGTCCATTAAGCAATGGGGCCCGGATGGGACGTCAATTGCCACTTGGCGCTAGTTCTCTCTTAAGTAGCTGGATTAGATTAGGAGGGCGAAAATGGCCAGGGGGCGCTTTTATCACCGTTGAATGACGACGGGCCGTAAAGAGAAGGAAACGTTTTCCGGTGAAAATCCCTCCGACGATTCGCTTCCATTTATTTGTTTGTAACACGAGGCAACTTCTTTTCGGGTTGGAGTTTCGTCGCCTCCATTTATATAGACATCAAAATTACATTGAATCTCTTTCAAACAAATAATCAACTACATAATCTACACTTTTAGATTTGCATTTTATTTGTTCCTTTCTTCTTCTTCTAAGAATAACTGCTTTTGTTCCCTTTTCACATTTCTTCATTAACGCCGCGTTAAATTTTAATTAAATAATTATTGATTCAAAAGTTAAGTAAAAGTTTATTATTATGGTATACATTAAGGACTGATCTTAATCTCAATATAAAATATTTAAATAATATAACATTTCGTTTTGATACTTTTTTTGATTTTTGAGCTAAACCGTTCAAATTACTTACACACACAAACAGACATTTTGACAAAATATTTTTTTTGTTTTTTGGGGGGTGGGGGGCGTTTCATCTTTTCTATATATATTATAACCCTTCAGGGTAACAGGTTGTTCTCCAATAGTATGTGTTTCTTGTAAACAAATGCACGCAGGATCAAATCTCTTCAATAATAATTTAATCTCCTCGAAATGATTAAAGAATCCATTACAATTCCATTGTATAATATTAGAATTTAAACTCATAATAGAAATGGTTGAAAAAGTAATAAAAATGATTACAACATATAAAAAATATAAAGTGGAGAAAAATTCCAATAAAAAATATGGAAATAAATTTTATCAAAATTAATTAAAAATTTAAAAAACTATAATTTTTTCCTTCCTTTAAGTGATTTTTTTTTATGCCACCATTTTTTTTTTTTGATACATAAGACCAACACATGTCTGCCTCAGAACCATTTTCGGATACCGACTGAATCTCTTCAATATTGAAAGCTTCTGCCATCAGCCAATTTACTATTAGGTATCTATTAAATTATGTCATCTATGTAGAGATCAGATTTTTAGCTGGATGCCTCGAGTTGGATTCGAACCCAGGTCCACTTGATTGGCAGGGTGGTACGCTAACCTCTCGGCTAACCCGACCTCCGACAAAATAATTAATATAACTTAAAATATAAATTAGTCATAAAGAGAAATTATGTATTTAGGTTGTTCTCTGCTTTATAAAAATAAACATACAGTAGAACCTCGTTTATCCGGACTAACTGGGGCCGAAGGCAAACCGGATAATCCGGAATTATGGGTAATAAAAACAAAACAAATCCTCAAATAAGCGAATTTGAATTTATTACGAGGAAAAACAACATGTTTATATCAACATTAAATAGAATTGTTTAAAAAAATACATGCATACGTTCCGACTTCGTCAATATAAAAATATCAAAATTAAAGCGAATTTTTGCTGGAATTATAATTACATTCTTGCTATCAGAATCTACATTTATTAAAATTAAAATGTCTACAAATCCGATCCAGATAATCCGGGGTCCGGATAAATGAGGGCCGATAAACGAGGTTTTATTTACTATATATACATATTTATAATTTATTTCTTTGAGACTATAGTTTCGAAGATTTGCCTTTCATCATTCGTCTTTGTAATTAGAAATATTTTTTCTGTTGGATATGGAGAAATTCAATCGTTTGTATAGTTAGCTTGCTAATAACAAATAACCGAATTTTTCTTTATCCAATCGGGTAATTGAACCCATGAGAATAAAACAGATAAAATATTTCTAATTACAAGTCACACTTTCGAATCCCTAGTCTAAAACAAATAAATTATATATAGATATGTGGCAGGTGGTGACATTTCAACCAGGGGATGCTGTCCAAAAAAGCACTCCTCATTTTTTTAAATTTTACATTTTTTCTTTGCTTTTTTGAAAATTTCATCGAATTTAATCGGAATTTCAATCGGCTTCATAGAATTTTTTCAAATTTAACATTAGATTTTTATGACACGTTATGAAAATACTCTAAATTTTGAAATTATAGGGATGCGCCCCATCCACAGCATTTAAGGACCACACGCCACGTATACCTATAGATCTATATTTGTTAATTTCGTATAAACTTATTGTTAAAATATTAATGGGGCAGTGTTTTTTTTCGATCAAAAAATAGTTAAATCAGTTTTTGAGTTATTTCAAAAATAAATGAACTTTTAATTTCAATATAAAAGTTACATAATAAATATAAAAAATTTCGATTTAATATCTTCATTGTTTTTTTAAGCTAGAACGTACACAAAATTTAGTACAACAACAGACATTTTGACAAAATAATTAATATCCTTAAAATATAAGTTTTCGATCTTCAATATGACAAGATTTTTTGTAGATAGAAACGTCGTGAGTCCGCTTATTTTTTTTTTATCAAAATAGCTTTTTAGCCAAATTTTAGATATATAGGTACTAGTATTTAGTAAATTAGTACCTACGCGAAAAAAAAATTCAAGTAAAAAACGTGTTCTAGTGATTTATTTAAACATTTGTTCTCCATTCAAGATTTATCGTTGACCGAAACAACGCAACGTGGGTTCGATAATTTTTTTTTTTTATCAAAATAGTTTTAGCAATTTTTTGCAATATAAACTGCTGGACAAAAGTATTGAATAAAATTTAAAAATGTAATAAAATGTTGTAATTTAAATTATAAAAACAATTTTTCATTTTAAATTATATATTTATTTTATATTTACTTATTATCGTCGCAAATGAACTCTGACTAAAGGAGAAATAAGAGACTAAACATTAAACGAATTAAATTAAACAACTTCTTAATAAAACACTCATTATTCAGTTCTTCCCAATCAATGTTTTTAGTGTAATTTTCCTGCCCTACACATTTAGTTTTTTAAGTTCTATTTTATTTTTATACTTTTAAAAATTAACATGCCCCGTAAGGGTAATTATTCTGAAGAAACTGCTATTCGAGTGGTAACATTACGCGAGGAAGGTTTAAATCAAACAACGATTGCTCAGAGGCTAGGAATGAATCAATCCACTGTCTCCAGAATTTTAGCACGTCACAGGGAGACTGGTAGCTACTCCCGACGCCCAGTAATGGGTCGCCCTAGAAGTACAAACCGAACAGATGAGAGATTTCTTCAGCTAAATGTCCTACGAAACAGGTCTCTCACTAGTAATCAATTACGGCATTCTATCGCTGTCGTTCGTGACGTCCATATTTCAAGTAGGACAGTTAGAAGAAGGTTGAATGAAGCAAATTTGGCTTCCAGGAGACCCGCAACTGGCCCTCTTCTTACCAGAGCCCATAGAGTTGCCAGACTTCAATACTCGCATGAACATGTCAATTGGACATTAGAAGATTGGAGACGTGTATTGTTCACAGACGAATCGAGATTCACTCTATTCTCTCCAGATGGAAGGATGAGAGTATGGAGGCGACAAGGGGAGAGGTATGCAGAAGTTAACATCTCCCCAAGAGTGAGTTTTGGCGGCGGTGGGATCATGGTTTGGGGAGGCATAAGTTTTGATGGCCGTACAGAGTTGCACATTGTTGATGCTGGTACATTAAATGCCCAGAGGTATCTTAATGTTATCCAGCAATATGTTGTGCCATTTGCCAGAAGAGTCGGTGATAATTTTTTATTTATGCAAGACAACGCCAGATGTCACACTGCTCGAGTTGTACTGCAGTACCTAGAAGACGTTTCAATAAATCGTTTGGTTTCCCCACCAAGAAGTCCAGACCTAAATCCTATAGAGCATCTTTGGGACACTATTGGAAGACGGCTCAGGCTTCGTCCAGATTGCCCTAGCTCTCTCGCAGAGCTACGTCTAGCGGTTGTTGAAGAGTGGAATGGCATTTCTCAAGAGATCATTCAAAATCTTATTGCTTCAATGCCGAGGAGGGTTAAGGCGGTTATCAAAGCAAGAGGAGGTGTCACTAAATATTGACAAAAAAAAATTAGGAATTTAAAAGTACAAGAACTTTTTTAATCGGTAATTCAAATTTACTATGTTTTTACGTTATTGAGCTTTTTTTTAATTTGTGTTAATAAACAATTTTGTACTAAATTTATTGTCTTTTTTCACCTCTCTCCATAAACTAGAATTCTTTCACAACGAGTTCACAAAAAAAAATATAAAATAATAGATTTTAATTTCAAATTACAACATTTTTAAATTTTATGCAATACTTTTGTCCAGCAGTTTATTTAATAGTAAATAGTACGCAAAAAATATATTTTTTCAAGTTAAAAAAAAACGAGTTCTAGTGATTTATTTGAACATTTGTTCACGATTCAAGATTTATGGTTGACCGAAACGTCGTGAATTCACTTAATTTTTATTATAAAAACAGGTTTATCTAACTAGCTGATATATTAAGGTATTTAGTAAGTAAAAGTAAAAGTATTTAGTACGCAAAAAAACAACATTTTTTCAACTACAAAAACGTGTTCTAGTGATTTATTTCAAGAATTGTTAACTATATGAGATTTATTGTTGACAGAAATGTCGTAAATTCACTTAATTTTCTATCAAAATAGTTGTTGCCATTTTCGATAAATATTTAGTAAATAATAAGAGAAAAAAAATAAGTAAAAAAGTGTTTCTAGAGGTTTATTTTAACATTACTTTTACAAAGAAATGTTGGTCTTTGAGCTAATTTATGATTAAAAAAAAAACAAAAAAAAACCTAATTTTAGAAGGCTTATGATTTATTTTTGCTTGGAAGAGATTCTATCTCGATTAGCTGCCATTCGAATTAATTATAAAAGGATTAAAGAGACTTTGCTGTATATATCTATATGGCTTAATTTAGAATCAACTTGTTAAAATATTAATGGGTTGGTGTTTATTTTCTAAAACGATTTTTCATCTACTAAAATCATCAAGCATCTTCTTCTCTTTTTCTTTTCTACGGCCTGCAACCCCAAACCATTTCCCCGGTTGCCATTACTTAACTTAAGAAGAAGCATAATATTAAACAAACAGAAAATTAGTCAGAGAAAAGAGCAATCTAATCTCATTTGCAATTCAAAGATTCTGTTCTAAAGGGCATTTCAGAAGAAAATATCAAATAAAAAAGGGAAGTAATGTTGAAAGAAAGGGGGGGGCGGGCGGCCAGGAGGGCTCATAAAAAAAACTAATCAATAGAATAATTAATCTTTTGGTTAAAATAAGCTCCTCTATGTATGGGTGCGGGTTTTATGATTATTAAAGAGATTCTACTTTGAAGTGGAAAATTGAATGTATGACATCATCCATCAAAAACTTATCTCCTCTTTGCATAAATGATAATAAATAACTAAACATCCAATAATTAAGTGATCAAGTAAACAACTTTTGCATATTAAAATTGAAACCTGAATGCGGATTTAAAGTTATTTTATAAATACAAAACAAAAACAAAATAATACTTAACTATTTTCAATTATAGAGGGTGTACTGCCTGTAGAGAAAATCTGCCATGTCAGAATGAAGTAGGCCTGGCATAAATGCCGCTTATATCAATACAATTGGACTAAGCTACACTTGTGGCCACTTTAATCTGATTAGTGGACAGTCCACTCTAGCCAGAGTTTTCTCTATAGTCCAGTGTTTCTCAACCTGTGTGCTACGAGGCTTTTTGACAAATAATTAAAATTGTATGGGTTTTTTAACTTTGAAATAATATTTGTATTTTTTATATTCAGATGGCAAATGATTCCAGATATTTTTATAATATGCCGTCAGCCAAAAAAAATTAAGAAACACTGCTTTAGCTTTAAAAGTTCCATAAAGAGAAACAAAGAGGTTGTCTTATGCTTGATGCAAATAAACATACACGCATATATATATTATTTATTTGTTTGAGACTATAGTTTCGAATTCGGACTGGCTTATCGGCTCGAGTAAGAGCAAAAAATTTCAATATCCAGCCGATACTGACCCCATGAAAAATAATATTTATAATTAAAAAAGCCGTTAGAAACTATAGTCTTGAACAAATAAATAATATATATATATGTTTATTTCCATCAAGCAAAGGAACAACCTCTTTTATGAATCAACAACTCTGCCTCTCGGCAAACAAATATTTTCAATTTAAAAGTTCCAATTCAAAAATAAAAAATAAATTTTTTTTTTTTTTTTTTTTTGGGCTTTTTCGGCCTTTTTAGCCATAAGCCACTTTTACGATACTATATATTTATTTTCAAATTTGTCTCTACTCCCGGGGTCAGATTATAAAAAAAAAATTTTATGAGATTTTAATACAAAGGAAAGTCATAATATAGGCATAAATAAACAATTTATATTTGATTACATTGTAAACTGTCATACTAGGGCATATCGTGACGATATGAAAATTTTCCACTTTTAAATTATTAATAAATATGCAGGTCAAATCAATTTTAAAATCCATTAGGATTAGCTAAAGGCAACGTGCGATGATCCTATTCTTCACTTGTACAGAAAATGATGGACCTGTTTCTAGATTATTAGAATTCAATTTTATACATTTATTCTAAAATGCTATTGATTGATTTTGCCTCGTTGCAGCAGCAATATTTATAGTAGACTCAATAAAATTGAAGACAATAATGTAAAAACACAACGGTCGTTTAACAACATATCAAACCATTTGAAATATTAATATGTTTATTCCTTTATTATTAATCAGATATCACTTGCAATTTGCGGTCTCATGTTGACTTTAATTCAAAAGAAATAATGATCGATTCTCATTTAACAGTCGAGGAATAATAATTCTATATTGGATTTTTGACATTTCGGTTATTATTGGCAGCCATTGCTGACATGGAGGAATCGGCTTAAAATCAAAAATAACGATCGATTCTTATCTAATACTAGTGGAATAACCTTATTGCATTCCACTAGTATTAAAAATTCAACCTTAATTGAATACTGCAATTTGTGACTTTAATTGAGTCCATGGGTTCCGTAGTCTTTACCTGAGGACCGTTTGAAGTCGCACTTGCCGCCAGACCGATTACAATACTTTCCCCATGCTTCGCATTGGATAAAGTAAAAAAAATACTTTTTCTAACTGGGTCGTGAAAAAGTTTTACTTTTTTCTTCATTTTTATCATTCATAAAAAGAATTCGTCTTAGAAAGTTTGTTTTGTAGCAAAATTTTTATATTTTCAATGCCTCCTAAAGCTGTTTAGATTTTGGACTCTCTAAGCCAGTGTTTCTCAACCTGTGTGCCTCGAGAGATTATCAAATGTGCCACCAGCTTTCTTGACAAATAATTAAAATTGCATGTGTTTTGTAACTTTGAAACTAGTATTTGTAATTATTACGTGTTTTTTTTAATATTAAGGTGTGCCGTAAATGATTCCAAATATTTTTAGTGTGCCATCAACCAAAAAAGGTTAAGATACACTGATATAGTGTATTCGTTCAATTTTTGAAATAACTTTTTTTTGGTCAAATATCCGAAATTTAATAATAGATAGAAGAGTTAATTTTTTCTAAAATTTTATTTAACTTTCTCTAAATAATATAAAAGTGAACTTTCTTTAGTGAATGCGCGCCTAAGCGAGAAGATTCAGGGGGTCTAG
Source organism: Forficula auricularia (assembly GCA_024734495.1). Classification (NCBI taxonomy): domain Eukaryota; kingdom Metazoa; phylum Arthropoda; class Insecta; order Dermaptera; family Forficulidae; genus Forficula; species Forficula auricularia. The sequence continues at coordinate 2,364,207 of JALMQS010000102.1, forward strand.
GAGGCCTATATAGCAAACCTTAGCTGGCAAGAGGCTTGCCGAAGGTGGGCTTCGCACCTGGTTAGGATATAAAAGAGAAACTGGTATTATAGTCTAAGAGCTAGTGAAAATGATTTTAGAATCCAAATAACATATCCCATACTGTAGTGTGATCAGCACACACCCCGAAAGTCAAATTCTTACTCGCCAAATCGAGTCGTTTTTAGGGTTAATCGACATCTGATCAAAAAAACCCGTAAAATACCTCATTTCAAAATGGTTAAATTTGATTTCAAGACCCCCAGAAGACTAGAAATGGTAGAAAGGTCTAGAATTTTCATTTTTGACGCTCTCCCCCCATTTTGGGTGGTTAGCTTTTGCATTTCTAGCCTTTTGGAGGTCCACTGATTATGTATACAAAATTTGTCTGAGTTTAGTAGAAAGGGATAGAATTTTCATTTTTGACCCTCCCCCATTTTGGATGGTTATTTTCAAATTTTTTTTTAAACTTAAATGTCAAAAATTCTGCCTTTCTTACAAAATAGTAAGTATTGTCATTGGGACCATGTATTAAAATCAATTTTAACCATTTTGACATGAGGTGATTTTACGGTATTTTTTGACATCTTCAGGGGTCGATTACCCCAAAAACGACTTGATTTGGCGAGTGAGAATTTGACTTTCGGGGTGTGTGCTGATCACACTACAGTATGGGATATGTTATTTGGGTTTTGAAATCAGGTTCCAATATGGTCAGTAGCTCTGGGTCTATTAGATATGTAGCTACGTATATCGAAGCTTGTATTTTTGTCATTAAATTAATAAATATTAGAAAAACATCCAATATCTGTCCTTTTGTTAAGTGAATTTTTGTTTTTTAAGATTTCTAAAATTAATATTTTTGCGCTTTTACTAAAATTTTAGGATTAGAAAAGTCAAAATTGTGTCCCAGATTTTTCAATATAATATATTATATATAGGGAATCGGATTAGCCGAGAGCTTAAAGACACTAGCCTTCTAAGCAGGAGTCCGGGTTCGAGTCCGAGTCCACCATTGATATTTGACCAGGCTATAATCTGATTCCTAGTCACCAATCCGTCTGGCAAGCGTGGTGACTTAATGCCAACCCCTTCCATTTGATGGAAGAGGCCTATATTCAGCAGTGGATTGTCGCTATAGACAGGCTGATGATGATGATGATGATTATATTGAAAGAATAGAATAAAAGAAACATTATTATGTACATACTAGTACCCGAGGGGCGATCCGCGATTGAAAGTAGGTGTACACCTCTTTGGAAGTATTTTGGAAGTACTTGGAAATATTTGGAAGTACTTGAAAATATTTGGAAGTACTTGGAAATATTTGGAATTACTTGGAAATATTTGCAATTACTTGGAAATATTTGCAATTACTTGGAAATATTTGGAAGTACTTGGAAATATTTGGAATTACTTGGAAATATTTGCAATTACTTGGAAATATTTGGAAGTACTTGGAAATATTTGGAATTACTTGGATATTTTTGGAAGTACTTGGAAATATTTGAAAGTACAAGTGGAAGTAGGTGTACAGCATATTAGGTCACGAGTTCACCCTCGCTTAGTACCTATATAGGTAATATAAAAATAAAATTTTATATTTATTTATTTTTTCATGTAATTTAAAAAGAAAAAGAAAAAAGAAGAAAATAGGAAGATTCTTGTAGAGAGAATGGAAAATCAATTTACTTTCTCTTTTCCAATTATTGAAGTAATTCATTTAAGTAACAGAGATAGAAAGAGAGAAGAAATGGGGGACAAAGACAGATTGCAAGTGGGTTCGCCAAGAAAGTTAAACAGGACATTCATTGATCACTGTGGCCAGCTAGCTAGCACCGTGCCAGTTGGATTGGTGACCAAAACAATTAAATAAATATACACCATTTAATTATTTGCTATTTACTATGTATTACGTATAACTAGCTTTCAACATGTCAATGATATTATCAATATTAAAACGTTTAAATATAAATTTTATTTGAAAATAAATTTAATGATATTAGGAATTTGATATTTTAATAAAATATGTATTTTTGTTATAAAATTCTTCCAGAACTTGACTTAATTTTTAAATTTTTTTTTAAATTGAAAAGTTTTTTTTAGTCACAAACGAATAAGAAATAATAATTTTACTAAATTATTATTATTTATTTTATTAGTTCACTAAACAGTTTTAGATGCCACTGGTTGACCATCTTCAGTAGTACTAAAATTTGAAAAATGAAACATTTAGTCAATTTTTTTAAAACAATTACATAATACAATTGTTTAAATAAAAATTGACTAAATGTTTCTTTTTCAAATTTTAGTACTACTGAAGATGGTCAACCAGTGGTGACTAAAACTGTTTAGTGTACTAATAAAATAAATAATAATAATTAAATAAAATTATTGTTTCTTATTAGTGTTTGTGATTAAAAAAAACCTTTCAATTTAAAAATAATTTGTATTTTGTATTTAGCAGTAATTATTATTTAGTAGTAATAGGTAATAATGAAAGGCAGTCCATAAAATATTTAAATTTTATTCAAATTCCTACGTTTCTGGAGACTTTTAGTTAACTAAGTACACTTATAATATAATTTTGAAAAGTATTGTAATATTGTTGCTATCACTGAAAGGAGGACAAATGGGAGCCGAGTTATACTCACCCATCAATAACTATTCAATACCCTGAAGAAGGAGAGAAAAAAGTCTCCGAAACGTCGGAATTTGAATAAAAGTAAATAATTTATCGACTGCCTTTCATTAAAACTTAGAGTCGGATTTTTATGCAGTAAAAACTGCCAAAATATGCCATATAATTTGCAGTAAAAAATGCTGAAATATGCAAGTAATATGCAGAATATAGTGAAATATGCAAATATATGCAGTAAAAATGACAAAATAAATTTTTTTATTGCACTAAAAAATTAAAATTAAAAGTAAAGATTTCAGCATCTTATTTTTGAAAATAGTTGGAATGTTTTTAAAAATGAGCTCGGGTTTAGATTAACAAATCAATTTTAAACGAGAAAGATTTAATTTTTAGGACAGATTCTAAGATTTTAATAGAAATATTATTAAATTGCGATATCAGAGGGGATTAATCCCCTCAGGAGTCGAACCCTTTAATTTCTGTTATATATAAATGGAGTGAAGAATTTCAATGCTTATATCAAAATATTGCGATTCAGAGAGGTTTTTGTCTCGAGGGTGTGAGCTGACTGCCCGAAAAGCATGTTAGTTCTCAGGTTCAGACTCCTGGGGTATGAATCCCATCTGATATCGCAATTTAATAATATTTCTATTAAAATCTTAGAATCTGTCCTAAAATTAAATTCTTTCTCATTAAAATTAAAGACAAAAAGAGTATAATTTCCAGACCAAGTGTCAAATATGTACTTTTATTGCTTAAAAAATTAAACAAAATTCTCAATATATATATATATATATATTTATTTATTTATTTATTGGCACCGGTGACACAGTGCATTTAGACAGCACATCGGTAATGTGTTAGTAGTGTTAGTGAAGGAAGCCGAGTTTTAGCCGGTCGAAATTTTATATGCTAGCAAGCCTCGAACCCGGGCCTCACGCTTGAACATCCTCATCAACTAATAAAATAATACAAATAAATTTTTTTCATTCTTTGTTTGATAATTTACTTTTAAAAAATGTATATTTTGCGCGAAATATACAATATTTGACAAAAAATCCTTTAAATATGCAATTTTATGTAATATTACTCAAATATGCAATTTTATACAATATTACTCAAATATGCAAAAATATGCAGTACAAAATTTAACTCACAGTATCCAAGATGCATGAATCGTATAGATAAATAATTGATCTCCAGGGTCGTATGTGCCTGCAAACAAAATATGCAATTTCATAGGAATCCGGTCTCTAATTATAACCTACTTAATTCGCTTACCATTCCGTCTTAAATTGAATTATTTAGAAGAAATAAAATTTCAGCAATTTATTTATTTTTGTAAGGAAAAATACAAGAGATCATGACATCTATTAGTTCCGAGATGGAATGTATATTATTTAATTGTATATAATATGTCAGAAGAACAAAATCATTGTCTGATTCTAATAATTTCTTGAATGAACTTTAAAATATAAGAGATCAAATTGCCAATAATTTTTAAGGAATTAAGTGTCAGTTCTAGGAGAATCATTTTAAAGAAGAGTGAATTAAACTACAAAAAGCTACATTTAACCATTACATACTTGTTCCCTCTCTCTATTCACCGCCTGATTTCTTTTAAACCTTCTACCTTCCCAGTGACTTACCTCCACCCAATCCTCCAGTTCTCTGAAGTTCGCTCAAAACTAAAGTTATGACCATGTCCTTTGAAATTTTTTCTTTTCATCCTTTTATCCTCAATAATATTTAAGGGTTTGCATTCAACATTTTCTTAGATATATCTTTCGTCTACATCGTTATCTAAATTTCTAACCACGCCTTGGCGAGTTATAACATGGTTAGAAATGAAATATTTAATATTTGATGACTTAAGCCATTCCGAATTTATGAAAAAATTTGCTATTTTAGGAGAATTAAATTCTATTCCTATTTTATTCTGTCCTGAAATATTTTTTTTATGTTTTGTTTTATTTGGTCACAATTAATTTTTAAAATTCTTCCCAGTTTCATGGGAAGAATTTTCCCTAAATTGCCTTCTTTAGCTTCTAGAAGTACTTGAAACCCGTATAGCACAGAGACCAAAATAAAACCCAAATGCAACTTTTTGATTGGTTGAATTATAGTCATTATATAGTTTTATTTAGGTTGAATTACGGTTTCTAAACGGTAGTTATGTCTCGTTTATTTCCGTTTTGCAACTGTGTTGTATTATCGTTAAATTATAGTCGTAAAGATTATAAAGCAACCGTTACAAAAAGGTTGTCGCCAACATTTTTGTCACCGATTTGCAACTGTTTATTTATAATTTTATATTTCTTTGATTTGATTAATATAATGAATAATTACACAATTCTTTAATAATATACAATAATCAACATTATATATATATATAATATAAACTGTTGCAAATCAGTGACAAAAATGTTGGCGACAACCTTTTTGTAATGGTTGCTTTATAATCTTTGCGACTATAATTTAACGATAATACAACACAGTTGCAAAACGGAAACAAACGAGACATAACTACCGTTTTGAAACCGTAATTCAACCTAAATAAAACTATATAATGACTATAATTCAACCAATAAAAAAGATGCATTTGGGTTTTATTTTGGTCTCTGTCTGCTATACGGGAAGGAGTCTAGAATCGCAATCATTATATGTCGTATTTTTTGAATTATTTAGAAAATCCATCTATTTTTAGAGAATTCGGCATCCCATTTCCACCCCTCCCGGCTCGGGTATGAGTCGCGACTGCCCCAAACCTTGTTATTTTAAGTAAGTCTTAAAAAAGAAATTAAAAAAAAGTAAGAAAAAAGATAATAATGAGAATTAGCTTATCTGAGCTTGGGCTATGTTGACAGTTCGAAGGCTAATTAAATTTAAAATCACTGGATCACGATATTTTAAAAATAAGGATTTAAATCTTTGAGTGAAATATTTATCGGGATACATGGGTTCATCTCACATGGTAGCCAATTGGCCGGATTGTTAATTTGACACTCGGGTTCGATTCTCGACAACTCTCTTGCCATATAATTAAAATTATCTATTCCATCTTGGATCTAGTAAATGACAACTTCTCGTGATTTCCTTATGAAGTTTAAAGATTTAATACTTCTCATCCAGCCTTATATAAAAGCAAAATACAACTTTTAAAGACGCGCATATACCTAGTACTCAAAAGCGAATCTTCTTTTCACCTACATGTTAGGTACATACATAAATATATTTATGAAAAGATATCTCCATACCAAGCTCCCGTTCAATCCTGGATTTGCAAAAGGATTATCTTTGTTGAATATCATGTAATATTTTATATACTCGTATATGGATATATTGGTCGATATATTTAGGTATTCCCTTTCCCAAGGAATAGAAAAAGAAAAATCAAATCGTCATGTCCAAATTTTATCTTTTAAATATTTTGATTGGTTTTTTAAGTAATCTAATTAATAACAGGTGATTGAAAAAAAATGAATCATGTGGTTGAATCAAAACAAAACATGTAGTTGAGTAAATAAACAAGAATTAAAATAAAAAAATTTACTTTATCTTTAAGCGAGATCTCGTCAGCCCCGCGTAGGGTAGGCGGAATGTTGCCATAGGAGCATAAACGGTTATCTAGATTCCAGGCGAGCTGCTAAAAATCTGATATTTCCTTTGAATCGAACCTTGAAGCTGTATGATAAATTGTAATCGTTGAAACTTATAATTAGGTCTGAATTTTTCTTAACATAAATATGTTTTTTATATTGGCGCTAGTTAACGGGGAAATACATGTATTTTTTTTAATTGAAATTATTTAGTTTGAAGAAAATACCCGAGTTTACGATTCATAAGGACAGAAATAATAGAGGTTGTCTTCTGATTGATTCAAATAAACACACATATATATGAGCCGTTTATTTTTAAAGTCGCTTCTAACTCAATTTTGAAAAAAATGAGTTAATGACAGATTTATTTAGACATAAATGTCTTCTTTTCAAATTTATAATATCATAGCCAAAGGAGTACAATATCATCATGAATTCATCAAAATAAATATATCAAAATATATATAAATATATGTATTTATAAAAATATAAATACAAATATCTCAAAATAACAAATAATGGATTTATGCCACTTTCAAAATAAACGGCTCATATATATACATATATTGTTATATTATTTATGCAACCCCTAAATATTTCACATAAATTATCGCTCGAACAGGGATGATATATTTAGTGGTTGCTAAATATATAACAATATATATATATATATATATATATATATATATATATATTGGTTCTAAAAGGGGTCTATGTCCAAAGTAGCAACTGTTCACGAGAGCCAATTGAAGTTTCGGATTTGTTCGAAAATGTACGTGACATAGCCCAAAAAAGTTTTGTATTTCCTTTGTTTTAAACTATGGACATTGGCCATTTTTAGAGTAAAAAGATGATCAAATTTTCATTCTAATGTGCCTTTAACTCAAAAACACCAATTTTGGATATTGGCCCTTTTAGAACCAAGCTACATATATCGTGGGCTTATTGCGAAAAGTCATTAAGAAACACTTTCTTACATTAGAGACAACCCAATTTCAAACTTACGATTAGTTTTAAAAATACTTAAGTAACAATTTAATTTAAATAAAAGCTTTTGTTTTTTGTAATTATAAATATGTTTCATACCTCACACAATTGAGTAATATATTTTTTTGCTCTATAAAATCAGAACATTGAGCACTTAGTGAAATTTTTTTACGTTTAATAAGGTTTGTGTTATTTTGATTTCCTTAAAATATTTTTACATCGATAAATATGATCGAAACTCACAACTACGTACTATTAGATGAAAATCCACTGGTCCGATGTCTGGCGGATGATTTATTCAAAAAGAACATGCATGTCAGACTGGAGTATCTGTGCTCCACCTTGGGGGCAATCAGAAGCCAGACATCGAGGCAAAGGACTCGAAAGGTGTTGTTTGGGTGTTAGACATCCAGATCGTTTCCGCGCTTGCTGGACTGGGTGTTGCCCACCGAAACAAAATTGAAAAATATAGGGGCAACTCTAGTCTGGTGGGCAATATTGCGGAGAGGTTTGGCGTCGAGACGAGCTCTGTTAGAGGCGAGGCCATCATACTCTCGTGGAAGGGAGTATGGTGATATAAAGCGGTGGCACCCTTCATCGCCCCTGGGTATATCCCAAAGACATTAAACGATTTCACTTATAGAGCGATGAGGGGCTCTCTCTTAAATTTTTACAGTTTCAATAAAAGAACATATAGAGCGGGCCATAATCAATGTTAATTGTATATAAAAAAAATTATTATTATTAATGAAGTGACCTAGGATTTATCCGAAGTCATTCAATGACCCGCTCTATGAAATCTTGTACATATCTTTTATTTTTGTTTTTGTTAACATTTTATTTATTTATTTTTTCCATTCATATTTTTCATTTTTGTTTTATTGATTTGACATATGTATAAATTTTAACAAGCTATTACTGTAAATAGAGAGAGAGAGAACTGTAAATATTGCCACCTTTTGTATAAACCAATTTTGTCACTTACTTATCTGTTGTAAGAGGAGGGCCTCTCCTGCGCAGCCAAAATAAATAAAATAAGTGTACTTTGTGACTTTTCGCTAGAAGCCCACGATATATATATATATATATATATTTAAATGTGTGTGTCTGTGTGTGTTTAATTGAATCAAAAGAGGACAATTTCAATGATTTCTCTTAATGAAATTATCAACTATTTGTATTATTTAATTAACATTTTTAACAGCAAAAGTATTTTTTTAATAATTAATAAATAAATGAGCAAAAAAACCCCATTAATGATCCTCTCAAAACATAGATTTAAATACGCTAGATTACTCGTAGAACAATAATTATTATTTCGTATTTATATTTATTATATATGATAGTTGGAAAGATCAAATAATATATTATTTATTTTCAACATTTTGGTGGATAAATTTATTTGCATGGATTGGTAGCCAAAGCGGAAGGACAATCGCATTAGCCAAGTGTGTTTATGAATGACTGGCCCTCCAATAGTCTATTGTAATAGCGTTTTGATTTCCCTTCCTGTTACGAGGTTTTTGCCAATAATTTCCTCAACATCATATTGGATCGGATCAAACCCAGGCTGCGGGGGGCGTATATCCGCCCGGATGTTTTTCCCGCATGCATGGTCTACTTGCATGCACGCACGCCCTTAAAAAAAAAAAAAGAACACGCATCTTCTCTTTGATTTCCTTTCAAATAAATGGTTCACGTATCATTAGATTCACGAAATGCTCTAAAACTTACCCTCCTTTTTTTTATCCTTTACCATTTCAACGTCTTATTTTTTTTTCTTTGTGGCGGACGTCTTTTTAATCCGAAGCCTCGTTTTCTTGTTTCCTTTTAGACGACCAGACCGGAAATGTCGTCACATTTTATTCTTCCAATTCTTTAACCATCTCGTGACACTTTCTATCCATCCATCCCTTTAAAAACATATTATATCAAATAAATCATTCCCGTTTTTTTTTATTATTATTATTCTCTTAACTTTATTATGTATAATAAAGGTTTATTTATGTGTATACAAAGAATTCGAATTCGATGTTACTTCCTTATTTTCCACCCTCCCAAACCTTCTTCTGTGATATTCAATTTTTATTTCAAAATATCATGACTAAATATATAATACATATTTAATCTGATAAATTTGAGTATAATGTTGTTGGGGAATGGGAAAAATATTTAAATTTTATTATATATAATTTATTATCTGTGTGTTAAGAAAAAATCATTTAGACTTCTTTTGAACCGCTAATGGAAAATGTAAATATTCGTTTAAAAAAATAAATAAATTATATATATATGCTGATTGTCATTTAATGGAGTATTTTATTCAGTCTTGACATGTTAAAAACATTAATAAATTACTGAATCAATATACGACTTAATTACCACCTGAGGGGTGAACCGCAACCTAATATCGTGTACACCTACCCCACTTCCACTTTCATTTCCAAGTAGAAGACAACAGATGTAGGGTCATTATTTAATGAATTCCAAAATAATTCCACATAATTCCAATATTCCAAAGACGTGTATACCTAATTCCAATCGCGGTTCACCCCTCGGCTAACTCTTATCAGATTAGTTAGAAGGACGTAACGATTTTTTTGGGGTGTAATTTTAAAAACCAGTATATACCGGGTGAACCAAAAGTAGTAGGTGGAATAGAGTTTGTGTTAGGCTTATTGCTTATACAAGGGCTGTCCAATCGACCCCTGGCGGCCCAGGACTGCAATTAATGCGGCCCAACATGAAATTATAATTGATAATTGATGGAAAGGCAGCCCAAGGATAGTGAAAGAAATCTCTCGTATAAAGTAGATTTATTGGATATTCATTTTTTCATCACTCAAAAACCAACGTTTCGGAGGATTTTCTCTCTTACTTCATAGCCCGGGGGAGCCCGGCCACATATTGCTGCCTCATAAAGGACAAAAGGTTTGAAGGTAAATTTAATATCGCATAAAGTATTTATTTGAAAAAAATCATGTCTTACAAATGAGACCGGGGGCGATTAAAAATTGAAAAAAGTCAAAATTTACCTCATAAGGTATATGAAAAATTTCGACTGGAATAAGTCGACATTGTAATATATAAATAAATTCCGGCTCATAAGAAACGAACTTCGGGGGCTTTGTTGCTTTAAGAAGAGATTTAATTTTCAAAAATTAGTCGAAATTTACCTCATAAGGTACATGGAAATTTTTTCCATGGTTATTTACTTTACAATGCACAGTTACAAAAAACAATGCTTAAAAAACCATATGTGGGGGAAAAGTAGCTTAAGAAACCATTTTTCGAAAAAGGGGACCAAAGGTTTCCTCATAAGGTACATGAAAAATTTCGACTGGCATAGGTCCCCTTGTTTAGCTTAGCAAACAGGAAGTTGCTATTGAAGACATATGTATGGAGCATAGCCATGTACGGGTGTGAAACCTGGACAATTGGAAAAGCGGAGAGAAAGAGATTGGAGGCTTTCGAAATGTGGTGCTAGCAGAAGAATGATGAATATCAAATGGATGGATAAAATTACAAATGAAGAAGTTCTTGGAAGAATCGGAGAAAGAAGAACCTTGTGGAAGAGTCTGAAGAAGAGAAGAGGTCAGATGATGGGGCACACACTGAGACATGGGGGACTGCTTAGGGATATCTTGGAGGGGGAGGTGGGAAAGAAAAGGGGAAGGGGAAGAACCAGATTAGAATATTTCAACCAAATAATTGGGGATATGGGATGCCAGACATTTAGAGAGGTTAAACAGCTGGCGGGGGACAGAGTCGAGTGGAGACGGATTGTTGAATCAAACCAGTCTTAGGACTGTATACTCAATGATGTGATGATGATGGATAGGTCCCCTTGTAGGTATTTTTTTTTTTATATTATTTATTGGCATCGGGCACAAACCCTTTTTGCCAGCCACTACCCTTGTAGGTATTGTATAAATAAATTCCGGCTCATAAGAAACGAAATTCGTGGGCTTTGTTGCTTTAAGAAGCAATTTAATTTCCAAAAATTAGTCGAAATTTACCTCATATCTTATGAGGTAGCAATATGTGGCCGGGTTCCCGGACTATCAGGGTTTAAAATTTAACCGATCTTCATTTCATATTGCCATTTTCTAAAGCTCTAACGACTGTTATATTTTTTAAGACTTTCTGAGTTTTCGGAGAAACCATAACTGATTGATTTAATTTAAAATATTAATTATTTAATTTTTAGAATTAATTTTGATTTAAAATTTTGAGTTTATTTATTTTTTGTCCATTTTGGCTGTGATTTGAGAAAACAGTCGTGAAAATAGCCACGCTACGGGAAGGGCGGTTACTTTTCATGAGGTTGGAGTGATTCAAAGTTGGTGGGAATTAGTTTTAATAAAGCTAGGAAAAGTGCCCTCCTGTTTACCCCATTTAATTTTTTCTGTTGGTTAGTACCTACCGCGTTTCAATAGATTTGGAGACCCTAGGCTTATAGTCCTGAAAATGATCTAATAAAACACCGAAAGGTCAGAAATTTATTTTTAACTGAAAATTTGATTCGCCTTCTACATCTTTATGATATCTTTTTCCCCTAATCCCAAATATATTAATTCCTTACTAACTTTTTAGTTCGATATATAAATAAAAATCGTAAATAACTTCACTGACATAAATAATATATTGCAAATAAGTAATAAGTAAATTTTATATAAAACTTCTTAAATATCTATAAATTGAAATTCTAACTAATAATATTGAAATTCAATTCAACTTAAACAAAAACTTTATACTTTCTTTCTTTCTCTTTTAAAACCATACTTTCTCTCTCTCTCTTTCTCTCAATATATATATAAATTTAATCCTTTAATAAACTTTCTTATTGAATTTTTATAACAAAAGAAGTAAAAGAAAGAAAAACGTCAAATAATCTCTCATGCGAATTATACTGTACTAATATTTAAATTCAAAAAAATTCGTTCTTTTATTTTTATATCCATCAGTTCTTCATCTACAGCCCCCCATGAAAAAAAAATTAAAATTACTATAGAAAATCAAGAGAGAGGGTCAACCACTAAATCCAAGGTGTTATGGATTATTTTTATTATGTCACAAGGGTTGTTTCATCCTTCCGGGAATTGAACCAGTATTTTAGTATTAGAAATGTAGCTGTTAAAGCTTATATTTTTGATTGAATTTATTAAAACTAGAAATTTAATTTAAATCAGACATAATTAATTATAATTATTTATTGAACACAAACAAATTGATAGCCTTCTAATGGCCCACAGATTATACATACAAAATTTGGCTGAGTTTTCTCCAAGGACAAGAATTTTCATTTTTTAAACCTCCTCCCCTTTTTGGGTGTTTTTTGGAAATTTTTTTAAACAAAAGTTGTCAGAAATCACATTCCTAAAACTTTACTCAAAACAAAATTTACCGTAGAGTTAATCGTTTTAGGGTTATTTGATATTTTCCATTCCCCCAAACCCCTTTATGGATCAAAATATCAAAACGTTATTGTATTAGATGAAGGAGGCGGTATCATGCAAAGTTGGATGCGCTGGGCTCAATAAAACGTTTCGGTCTGAATTTATTTGGCAATCTTCAGTTAATTGGGAGCTATGCACAAATTGCTGTACACATATGTGATCGGACCAAGCCTTGTCAGTGTTCGATCACATATGTGTACCGCATTTTGTGTATAACTCCTAATTAACTTAAGATTGCCAAGTAAATTCAGGCCGAAGTGCATCCAGCTTTGCCTGATACCTCCTCCTTCATCTAATGCAATTACATCACATCCACGAACTCTATCATTCAAAACGTTATATAGCAATGATTTTAAGCTGGTATACATCTGATCCAAATTTGCAATTTCATAATAATCCCTCCAGCCGTTTTTACGCGAATCGTGAGCAAGATTTGCGCAGAACCTACAGCAACATACAGTTATGAATTTTATTGAGGGTGTTTTCGTTCTTAACTTAAAACGTGGCCAAACAAAATTTGTCGTGATTTGGACCAATGTACAGAGAAAACCTTAATCTTATATGGCATGTATAGATATAATAGATAAGTGAAAGATAAATGGTGTGTCCATTAATTAATGTCTGGTTTTGCATGTGTTTCCAGGTCGTCCGCCCCCTCGGGTCCGTTGGTGGCGAGGTGAGGTCCTCTACGACGCTGTGGAATCGCCATCAGCGTTTCCTCAGGTCCGAGAGAATCAGCTGATCGTCTCTCATTTGTCCCGCAATGACCTGCACTCTGTGTTCGAATGCCAGGCCAGCAACAATAACATCTCGCAGCCTGTCTCGGCCAAAGTCTCCGTCGAGATGTACTGTAAGTACTTACCCCACTTGGGGTTTTTTATTTTCTTTCACTTGGAGAGGCCTGTCGAGTATAACAATCGACCTACAATGTCAAGGGGAATAACAAAAGAGGAACAGAGTATAATACACACTACACTTTACTATTAACACAAGCGACATTGTATTTTTTTATATAGCCTCCCTCTTAGGAATATTTAAAACCTTCTATAGAATTCACATCAAGTGTAATGGTAATAAAGTTCACTCCACTAGAAAATGTAATTTTGTTTTACATTATCATTATATGTGTTATATTACCTAACAAACTGGATTGTAATACAATATCGGTAAATTTAAATACTCTCAGTCTGTAATTGTATTATTTCCTTAAGTTTCAATATTTTATATGTAGGTAGGTAATTAATGTTAGATAGAAAGATAAAATCTAGGGATTATAAAATGTTTTAATTTCAGTGGCGGCGCCAGCTATTTTTTTCGGTTGGGCGACAACCGGCAGGAAAATTTTAAGAGGGGGGGGGAATTCGCGTTGTTTCGGGTAATACAGATTTTTTATGATTTGGATATTTTTTTTAATAGTTTAGGTATAATGTATAATTATTTTTATTATATAAGGTCTATAATATTGAAAAAGTGATGGTTTACCCTTTACTAGGGGTTTTCAATATTTTTTGCTCAGATGCTCAATTTAACAGGTTGGGCTAGCGGTTGAACATTAGATTTTTATTAATTGATATTTAAACACAGTGGATATTATAAATTCACTTCAGCTTCTTCTGGTGATGTTCCAATTCTTTTCATAGTTGAAAACTGACTGGCGCTCTCTTAGAAGGGCATAATGAAAATTAAATGTATTAAATCATGCATAAGAATAAATATTTGCTCATTGTGCTTTAAATGTCTGAACTGATTTTTTTCTCTTTGTGTGTCTGAATGCCGATACTCAAGAACGGAAAGTCGAAAAGTTCGTTTGTATCAATAAATAGTACTAATTAGATTTTGTAATATCTTGTTCAAAAGGCAGAAAATATTTTTTGAATTATTCTATTGAGATTATAGTATAGCCATAAATGAACAATTTATATTTAAGTTTATTAATCATTACTAGGTCAGCTCTAGTTTACCGAGTTTTCATTTTTTTATTATTTAATGTGTAGGTGAGCGATTCTTTCATTATAATCTGATCAATGAAAATAACTACAAAAAGCGTGGATAGAATGATCTCTCTTTCATTAAAGGTGTATTGCAAAAATTCAAGGATGCTAAATACAAGTTCAAACCTGCCCAATTCAAGTCCAGATTTGTTTCAGACTATTCGAGATTAATTTCATAATTTCTATTATTCTAGGAATGGCCTTTTGCACTCGGACCAAAACTATACCTACTATATATAGAGAGAGAATATTCAATTGGATGTCATTAAAGCAAATACTTTTGTCCAAATATCTTTCAGGAATAAGTCATGGGTCGAGTATACATATAAATTAATTCACTTTTCAATCTCAAAAAATCAAAGTATTTTCCACAAGATAGCTGAAGTGATTAAAATAGGAATTCTGGAATGAATTTGCTAACTTTAAAAAGCTCTGTAAATTTTAAATTTTATATATCTTTAAATGGATTAGTTCTATAGTAGTATCTATTTATTGAAAGATTTTTTTTTAATTTTACAAATTTTCAAATATAACATGATGAAATTACTCTTGATATTTTGGAATTTGGGAGATGCGCCGCATCCACAGCATCCATCGACCGCAAGCCATTGATATATATATGTAAGATTGAAATCCGCGCCACAACGCAGCCACAACAACAGATTGAAATCCCCGCCACAACGCCGACCAATAGGAAGACAACAATTTGACAATACAGGATTAATGATAAATAATATAATAATTGAAAAGGAAAATTAAATTGAGCATCCGATGGGATTCGAACCCGTGAACGCGAAGAGCGCCTTTCCAATTAGGCTACGGATGATCCCGCCAGATAAGCTCTTTAGATTGAATGTCATTTTTCCTTTCCCAACGGGTTCGAATCCCGACAGATGCTCAATTTATTTTTCCTTTTCAAAAAATAATAAAATAATTTTCTAAAATGTAGAATTAACATAAGAAATTATTAACTAGTTAGGTGTTGGTTCTAGGTGAAACATTTTAATATAATAATAAAACTTGAGCAAGATGCGAGGTAAGTTTAAAAAAAAAAAAAAAAAAAATTACCTCGCATCTTGCTCAAGTTTTATTATTATAAGAAATTATTGATTATATTATTCAACTTTCCGATGCAAATTGCTTTAAGAAAAAATTAAAACTAAATTGAAAGAGGAGACAGAGGGGAATGTCGCATTTCCTTCACTGACTTTTCAAAACCCTGAAGAAGGAGGGAATAGCCTCCGAAACGTCGGTTTTATGAATAAAAAGATAGTGTAAATGATCTTCTTTTTTTTTGGACTGTCTCATCGATATCCACTCAATTTCACTTATCAGTCCGTCTCCAAAAATTACTCCAATCTTATTAAAACTAACGTTTAAAAGTTAATTTGTCTAAAATCTCATTAATTTTTCTTTATCGATAATTTCAGCCTAAATTTTTTCACTGATATCATCGTTGCCTTGATGTTAATTAATGTTCCATCCAGATGATAAATCAGATAAGACATTTAAATCGGAATGATAATAATAATATTAATAATACTCGGCACTATTGATTTACAATTTCTATTAGTTTCGTTATTAAATATTCATGGGATGTGACAAATTTTGTTAATATATATTTGGTATAGTTTAAAAATCAACAACAAAAAAAAAATATGGAACAATAATCTCTCTTTCTCTCTCGCATAATGTAAATTTCTCATTTATAGCATAACATAATAACTTTGTTAAATTGTATTTTAGGATTATAATACGAAAATTAATGAATAGAAGATCAGAATGAATAGTTAGTGATTGAAATTAATCATGTCCTGTGTGTGTGGAAATATTAATGAATCATATTTATATTGACAGATGATTAGCAAAGAATGACATATGTCACGAAATATATATATATATAGAGAGAGAGGGTGAATGCGGGGGTGGGAAAGTAGGGGTGAGAGGGGAGGGGAGGGTTTGCTCATTTAACAGTTAACAATCGTTGAGTTGATTCAAGGCGAAATGACCTGACCAAATCAAATGAATTAGTCTATAACAAGGGTGGTGAGCATTGATTTCATTAATTCCACCCCCCTTTTGTGTAATAAAAGCCTCAAATCCATTTGACGATATACTAATTCATAAAGAGATGTATAAAGTGAGAAATAAAAACTATTAAAAAAATCTACTATTATAAAGCGCTTAACGACGACGGCGTGATCTCTCTGATTGGCCAAAGAGATCCAATGGAGGTCACTGATTGGCCGTGCTTATACGTTAAATAAATAAGGGGAAATTCAAAAAAAAATTTAAATTATTAAATTCGTCACTTTATTTATGACTTCTTATTAAATTATTTATGACTTCTTATTAAGAAGTCATAAATAAAGTGACGAAAGGCCCGGCATTTTTAACCGACTTCACAAAAGGAGGAGGTTCTCAATTCGACTGATTTTTTTTTGTGTGTCTATGTTATCTGATATCTTCGCCATTTGTGAACCGATTTTGATGATTTTTTTGCATTGGGTTCAGTGTAGTTTCCGATTGGTAAATATATAAATTTCATTGGTATTGGACCTTTTTTGTTATGTTTGTTCAGCCATAACTTCTTTGTTTATGAGCTGATTTTAATTATTCTTTCTGCGTTTGGATCAGTATAGCTCCAAAATAGTCAAGATACCTAACTATTTATTTATTTATTTATTTTATGTATGTTCAGCAAGAACTTTTTGCCACGTGGACCGATTTCGATGATTCTTTTTTGGGGTGGTCGCATATTAATTTGGTCAAGTTCTGATGATATGATCAATGACGAAATAACGTAAATCTTCAATTCTTATGAGCAAATAATCGAAATTATAATAAATAAAATCTTTTATAAAAAAGTCTTAAAACATTCATTTAAAACCCCCAAACGTGTCGAGATAATTTCTATATTTATGAATTGAATTTTATTGAGAAAAATAAAAATAATTTTTATAAAAAGAAAATAAAACCGACTTCAAAAAAATCAAAATCAACAAATAAAATAAAAAGAAGTCAAAAATCAAATAAAATGCAGTAAAAGCTATAAGATAATTATCTAATTTAGTTACAACTAAACGACGAAATATTAACATGAAATCACTTTTTGAAGTCGGTGCTAAACAAACTATATAAGCGAGATTACCCACCAAACGTACTAAGTAAGATCCATCGAGTTCGATTCATAAAATGTATATTTTTGTCACCGAAAAAGTAATTTCATGTTAATATTTATTAATATTTAGTCGTTTAGTTGTATCTAAATTAGTTAATTATTTTATACCTTTCAGTGAATTTTATTTGATTTTTGAGTTCTTATATTTGTTGCATTTAATTTTTTGTAGTCAGTTTTATTTTTTTTTTTTTATAAAAATTATAAATGATAAAACTGTTTTTAATTTGATTTTTGTCCAACTTCCTACGATTTCCATTTCAAAATAATTAAAATCTAAAATTTTCAAACAAAAATACTAAAAAGATATTTGCCCTAGAAGAGCCCCGATATTTAAAACAAAGAGATATCAATAAATGCTAATGAACACAATATTTAGTGAAAGGGTTTTTTTTCCTAAATAATTATAAATTATTTTATTAATTATTATTTGTTATTATATTCAAAATCATCAAAAACATTTTGGCCTGCTCTCAATCTTGACAATAACAGTGGCGTGTTGGGAGGTGGGTGACAATAAATTATTTTATTATGAGGGGACTTAAGCGGAAAGTTATATTAGGGTTAGTCACCCTTTTATGGGTTGAATGGATGTTCATAAAAATAAATTCAATACATTTTCAACCAACCGGTGGCCCGCGGGCCGCATGCGGCCCAGCACTGCAATGAGTGTGGCCCAACATAAAATCATAAACTTCCTTAAAACATTGAGATTTATATGTAGAGATATATTTATTCCCTTTTTCGAAATATGAATATACATTTGTACAATACGTGTAGCTTTTATCAAGAATAAAATTCACTAAAAGCAAAATTATAAGCCCAATTATATATTTTTTTTATTTGGTATGCTTATTTACAATCAGCTTATAAAAATACATTTAGCTATAAGTAAATATGTTAACAATTGAGTAGAATAAAAAGAAAAGAAGTCACGTGAAGGGGAAGTCATCCATTGAAGGCTTCCCTAATTGAATTTATTTTTCCAGTTTTTGGTCTGGAAGCGTTCTTGGGTGTCCACGATGTGGTTTTTCTTGAGCCTGCGGATCGTTTGGCTATTGTCCAGAAGAGTGATGGCCGAGGTGTTTGTATGGTTTTCCAGTTTCTTGATGTTTTTCTCGTGGGCATTGAAGATCACCTCTCTGACCGAGGCTCAACTATATAAGATAAAAAAAAATGAAATTTCGAATATTTAAAAATTCTCCTTCTTAAATTTTAATTTTCTAAAATATTTATTATTTCAGTAATTTATATGCTACGACACTAAGCAAGTCTATAGTTATCATTCTAGTGCGCAAGGAGACAAGGAATTGAGGTGTTCTAGAACAATCACAATTAATTGATAATTTTTCACATGTGAACTAAAACGTGTCAGGACTTGTCTTTTAGATCTTTGCACGTTCTTACATGTCAATAGATAATGGATAGTCGTGACCTTTTTAAAAAATAAATTATCATTCCTCTTATCCTTCTTTAATCCCACTCGATTTAAACCCAGAGCTGTCCAACCCGAAAAATTGAATATTGTCTCTTTATTAGAATTTGATATTGATTATCTAGCCAGGAAAAAATATAAACAAAAATACTAATACATGATATCACTTTTTGTAAGTATGTAGGTTGTAGGTATGTATTTACATATTAAAGAAGCTATTTTCAAGTATATAATTTACGAAAAGTAAAATTACCATAGAAGCTCAGTAAGAGCTAAAAAATAATAAAGTTTTTATTTCTACATTATTAGCTGTCTTTTTTGAATAACAAATATCAATAGAATTATAATATTTTGTCCGCGGCAATTTTGTTTCTTCAAATGTGGCCCGTGTAAGCCAAAAGGTTTGACACACCTCTTCTAGAACATTCAGGAACGCCAGTCTCGACCCTCTTTTGACACCCATATCTCTGAAACCAATCTCTGAAGTTCCAAACCGAAACCTTGTTCATGGCTGGGGGATGAATACTTCTTCTTCGAGTGCCATACCCGAAACGGGTGTAGGCGCCTCTCCACATATACCTGTGCTGAGTGTGTTTAGTTGTTTTTACACAGATATACGGGACCTACTTTTTAACGCCGGTTCCGAACGGTTAATTTGGAGAGGTGACTAGGCAATTATACTCTTGGTAGGTTGCCATTACTTTCCAACAGGAGGCGACTGGATACTACCATACCATATACCCCCCTGGGTGGGTTGCTGAGTTTTATCGGTCCTTACGGAATCACTACACTTACTTTTATTATGTAGGTATATTAGATTATCTGTGCCTAACACATGATTTTCACTTACCAACATAAATATCTGTGTCGATCACATTATTTTAACTTATCAACATCGAATATCGCTTTGTTTATTGCCAACCAGACTTTCACTTAGCATTTTATAATCATCATTTTATTTTTTTTGAACCACTCCCCCCATTTTGTGGTTATAGGGATTATTCCCAAAATTTATTAAATAAGGGCTTACCTATCTTTATATAAAATTTCATCTTTTTTTTTTTTTTTTTTTTTTTGAAGTTGAAATTCAACTAGCCATCACATTCTGGGATTTTGAGGATTATTTCCAAAATCTAATAAATAAGAGCGTACACGGCGATATTCACTGTTGATAAGTTGATATAATAATGGTCGGCACAAATATAGCAACATATTTAATGTTGGTAAGTGAAAGTCATTCGTCGGAAACAAAAAATATAAAATATTTATTAATGTTAAGTCAAAGTAATGTGGCTGGCACAAACACGGAAGTTATTTAATGTTCATAAGGGAAAATCATATGATTTGCGCTATACAAAGTGGTCATTCAATTTATTGTACATGTTTATTTTTACATGCTTTTAGCTTCACCTGTATCCTGTATCTCTCTATCAATGTGACCTTTGTTCTGTTAAATTCCGCAAACTTTTCTCTATAAAAATAATTAAGACTAAAAAGTAAAAAAATAAATTATATTTAAAAAAAAACTAAAAAACATGCTTCTAAAAAGTACAAAATAATGTAATACTTAATCAAAAAGCGTGGGGCACTTTGTCGAAATTAATTAAAAGTACATGTTTCTGAGTCCCACACTTTTTGATTAAGTATTACCTACATTATTTTGTACTTTTTAGAAGCGTGTTTTTTTAGTTCTTTTTTTAACATTTGTAGTACAATTGTGATTTCGTAATATTAATGGAATGTTCCAAAAACAGAAATCACTGATTTTCGTAAAAATTATTTATAGATAAACCAATTATTTACATGAATTAATGTATACATTGAATATGAGCTTCGACTCCGGAGATTACTTCTCCACCATCGACTGCCCTTGATCATCTTTTTAGTCCTTGTTTTAATAAGAGGAAAAAACTAATTAAAGAAAAAACCTCTTTTCCGATAATTATTCCAATTCCCATTTATAGATAACCGTTTATCATCTATAAATTTTATTAAACCAATTATTTTACATGAATTTATGCATACATTGTTTTGAGCTTCGATTCCGGAGATTACTTCTCCACCATCGAGTGTCCTTGATCATCTTTAGTCCTTGTTTTTAATAAGAGGAAAAAACTAATTAAAGAAAAAAATCTCTTTTTCGATAATTATTCCAATACCATATTGAATTCCCCGTCCATCCTCCGTTTATCTTCATTTATAGATAAAAATTTGATATTCTATTTATGGTTTAGTTAATTCAATTCCTTTTACGAGAATTATAAGTTGTTTTTTTTCCCCGCTTGCTAATAACAATAATAATAATAATATTTTTCACATTCCATTGATATTCGATTTCCAAAGAATGAATGTGGCTGGAAGAATTGCCGGTGATTTGGATGTGGGTGTGACGTCACCGGTCTGTGTTGCCGAGGTTAAGAAGGCATTCGGGTTTGCTCTCTCTCTCTTATATGTGTGGCCTCTTATATGTCTCCGATAAATCAAACGAAAGCGGTCATTTAGGTTAACGGCGGGCGGCCCCAACTGACTATTCGGGGCGGCACGTGCGCCGGGGACAAGGAACCCGAAGACGCCAGCTGCTGCAGAGTATGTGCGGGGCCCCCGGGATGGGGAACACGATCTCAGCCTCCCCGGGCCCGATATTAGATCCCCTTAAGACGTTGGCGAAGAGGACGAGGCAGTATCCCAAGGAATGGTAATGGGCGATTTTGGCCCCACCCCGGGGGTTCGAAGGCAGGCAAGCAGCCACCATACTTGCTTAAATGCTATCCCTATTAAAATCTTTCTCTTTTTTTAAGCGTATAAAAATTCAATTCCAAGTGCTGCTTAAGACTCTCCCCACATAGAAATGTATCTAATAAAATTATTATTTAAAGGAGTACAATTCCATTTCTAGAATATTCCATGAATATATACAACATCATAGAATGAGAGAGAGAATATATACATTTATACTGAATTAAAGACAAATTACTCAATATAAAAAAAAAGATTTTTAATATTTGATTTTAGTACAATTTAATTATTTATCTTTCATTATTTGATAAATATTTTATTAATGCTTATTTTTTGATAATAATAGAGAAAAACAGCTTTATTTGTGAAAAATTTTAGTTTTTCAAAACTTCAACCTGATTGCGGCACGAGTTACTATTATCGAATTAAAATGAAACTTTGTTTAAATTATATCAAATTTAATCTAGTTTAAAAATGTACAGAGTGGCCTTTGTCAGAAACGTTCTCCTTCATGGTCAAAATATGAAAAACCCCATTTTTCGTCTGTATTCAATGTTATTAGAGGAAAACGCAGAGGCAAATTTGCCAAATTCAACCGCCTACAACGCTGCGGTCGTTTTGCTTATCCCCTCCAACGTACTGCACCCAGCAAATAATGTAATAGTATAAACGTGATAGTGTGACGTCACAATATATGGGAGGGGCTCAATGAAAATGTGACACAGGGGGAGTTTGTTTGATGTATATACTTATGTGAAGTTAGGTTCAAATTTACAGTCAATAATGATAATGCATGTAAACATAATAATGAAATTAGCTTTATATTTACAGACATCATATATCGCAAAATATATACTTACCTATTTGGATTTTATTTTAATAAGTTTAGTGACGTACTATTTAATATGTTTAAATAATTAAATTCTTAATTAAATATTTTCTGAAATTTCGATTATATAGATATTGATTTCAGCAAATCAACATAACCTCAAATTAAAAAATTACTTCTATATATAAATGAAATGGAATTATTTTTTAAAGTTAATAAAACGGAAATTCAGAACAAAAGGTTTCCAATTCCAAGTGCAGATTAAGACTCTAATATCACAGAATGAGAGAGAAAATACCTATATACTCGTTCATTTATACTGAATTAAACAGACAAATTACTCTATATAAAAAAGTTTTATATTTAATTTAATTATTATTCATCTTTCATAATTTGATAAATATTTTATTTAGTCTCGTTTTTTGATAATAATATAAAAAAAACCGGCCCTATTTGGTTGGTTTAAATACTTGTCTGAATTAAGGTTAAAGTTTACAGTCAATAGTAATAATTCATGTAAACATAATAATAAAATTAGCTTTATATTTACTCATTATATTATACCTATAGTTATTTGAACTTTGTTTTAATAATTCTAGTGACGTAACTATGTTTAAATAATTCAATTATTAATTAAACATTTTCTGAAATTTTGTATCTAGATAGTGATTGCAACAAAGCAACATAACCTCAAATTAAACAATGACATTTTGCATAACAAATAAATAAAATGAAATTATTCTGGGGCCCAATTGTTTTCAATACGAAAAGCTTTAGACTTTTCTGATGAAAAGTCGGAAAAAATTAAATGGAGAGGTCTTCAACATGTAAAGCTAATGAGCTGAAATTTGGACAAAAGTTTGTATGTAACTTATGAGGAGAATTTTCTCATAAGTTACTTATAATGTTTCACCTAGAACCGACACCTAAATCCTTAAAAAAAAAGTTTGTATTATTAATAGGCTACCCTCATATCTACCAAATTTCAGTTTTCTATTTTCAACCATTTTCTGACTTTTCATATATTAATTGACTTTTTAAGGGAGTTTGAGACTGCTTATCTATCTTGTTGATTTTCGAAAAAATCTTTTGTATTTCACCAGAGTGACAACATCTGCATACCAAATTTTTTAATAAAAAAAAGTTATGATAATATTAATAAAAAGAATATAGAGATAAATTTTTTCTAATTATAAAAACATTTATTTAGCACAAAAACGATTTCAACAAATAGAGTTACTAGTGCTTTTGTCATATTCTGTTGGCAGCAAACTACTTTTTATTTTTACATTTATTAATAACTAATTAACTAGACTATCAAATCTATTGAAAAATATATCATTCGATTCATAAAAGTTGAATTGTGCCCATAATTATGAAAGTGGTCTAAGTCATTGATTGTTAGTTTCGAGATATTTAAGGTTTTATAAAATAAACAAGATTCGAATTCTGTATAATGAGACAACTAGAAATCCACTTAACGGTTTAATTTTATGCGATTTTTCAAAACCGACATCTTATTACTGTACTTTTTAAATGGATGGAACATAAAATATGAAAAAACTAATTTTTTTAATTTTTTGACTTAGACCACTTTCATAATTATGGGCACAATTATCTGATCTTTATACATCTGTTGAAAATGGTATAATTTGTATATAAGTTATATATAGTTTAAAAGCTCTGTCCATTTACTTCCATGTTAAAAAGACAATTTTCAATAATTTATTTCTCGGTAATGAAACAGACAATCAACTTCAAATTTCGGGAATAAATAATTAATACATCAACGATTCAATGGTAAAAATTTGAGAATTTTCTTATTAAAATGATAAACAGTCACGAACCTCCTTAAGCTAGATCTTTTGCCATTCATTAATATGAATTTTCTGATAACATTGTTACCGCGACAACGAAACTTTTCATTGATTTTTACAAGCTTTTATTTTCTTTAAAATTATAAAATATCAAACTTTGAAACTACCTATATTAATAAGTAATTGTACTTTATTTCGTAGAATCAAAACTGTTTAGCACATTTTATTCCTATAAACATTTTCTAAAATAATTTTGTTCATATTAAACGATCAACATAATCTCACTTTATTTACTAACATTTTCCCAGGATAGAGGAAAAACAGTAATTTCAATTTAAATCAAATCATTAATACAAATTATCTCCAAGTTTATAGTGAAATGTAAATAGCTACCATAACATTATATTATACTATAGATCTCGTATTGTATATAATTGATTAGTTTATTTATTTATTTTTTAGTTCCAACAAACCATATTTTTTTATGTTTCTCAATTAAATGATTGACCAATATTAAAAATAATTTAATTGTTAATATTCTAAATTATTTAGGTATTAATATATATTATTTATATAAAATCAGTTTCTCGAAAACGGCTCGTACGATTTCGAATTTAATTAAAAGAAAAATCATTAATAATAGGTAGATATTGAAGATTGAGTGGTAAAACTTAGGATTGAATCGATGCAAAGGCTGCCCAAAAGTAATTAAAACCAGAAATTCTTAATAAAAGAATTTATTAGAATGTCATTTTCATTCTCTTAAAAATCCCGACGATACGGAAAATCGTCCCTCCTTTTTCAGGGCTCAAAAGGGTCAACGAAGGTACCTACGTGTAAATCGATATTATTTTTAATTGCAATTAAGTTCAAAACTTTATTAAGTAGTAAGTTCTTCTTATATATCCTGAAGATCCCTCTATTCACGGTTTATCGTTGTGATACGGGCACCCTGTATAAGAAAAATATTGAATTACTTATAAAATATAAATAAATAACTGTGCTAATTAAAATCCTCAAAATTTTAGTAGTCTGAATTTGAACTTGATTCATGACGTTGGTGCGCCTGTATTTAGGCAACAAATTACGCGCCAGTAGTTGACGGAATGCTCCAGAGCTTATGGCATGGAAGCCATCAAGTTTGGATGAAAGGTTAATTTTTCAAAAATGTGATTTATAAAAAAATCATCCTCAACCCCAGATACATTAGCTGAAAATCTCGCGTGATCATCTCTATATAAAGAACACATTCAAATAATAGTATAATTTTAATGTAAATGGACTTTTATATTTCTATCAAAATTGACTAATTGATAATAAGGGGGACCCTTAACTACTTTTTGCTTTTTGAAAGGTCCTAGTAGCACAATGTTTCAAACTATGTAGCAACTATATAGGGGCTATATAGATTCTCAAAATCTATATAGGCACTATATAGTTATAATATAGTTTGAAACATTGTGCTACTAGGGGTGGAAAAGTAATTTTTTTAAGTTATTTTAATGAAATAATATCTATTCATCTCTATATGAAATACACATTCAAATAATGTAGTATAATTTTAATGTAAATGAATTTTTATTTTTCTATCAAAGTCGACTAACTGATCATACCTACCTACTTTTCTGCTTTTTTAAACGGTGGAAAAAGAAATTTTTTTTAAGATATTATTAATAATTGAAAAAATTTTGGTTAGTCTCCGAGAGTTAATTCATAAAGAGAAATCAACCACGTTGTCAAGACCTTAAATGCAACAATCAAGCGGAAATTATGGCCATATTCAAGCTATTATTGGAGAAAGTTATCGACAATTTTGATGTTCTAATGATGGCTAGTAAAAGAAGCCGTGTTGAGCATTTGAACAATATTGTTTTTCACACAAAAATTGCTTAAATCCACCTTTTATTAATCAATAAAAAAATTTGATTTGCCTTGATAAAATTTGTGTTTTATGTCTATTATATTCCAAAGCCACTGAACAGATGTCCCATTCTATGTATATGTTTATTCGCATCAAGCAGTGGACATCCTCATTGATTTCTTTTTATTAATCAATAACTTTTCTCTTTTGGGTAAACCGAAATCTTTCCTTAGATAATCATTAGAGAGTGTCATCTATTGAATCCGATCGAGTGGATTATTTTTAATTATACTAGTATGTCAGAAGGGTTGTTAAAAATGAACCTAACATACTTTAAATAAAATATTTGACGCTTTTATATATGTCAAGTGAGTTCGCACCATGGCCTGGATTGCTTTTACTGGCACTCGGGTTCGATACCCGAGGGGGTGAAAAATATTCTTCTGACATGTAATTTAAAATATTCTAATCCATCGGATCTAATAGGTGACACTCTCTTATGATTTTCTAAGAAAATTTAAATCTATTACTATCAGCAATTTGAAATCTCTCAAATTCAAAATCTTTCCAATCATACATTTACATTTCGCTTATTATTTATTCAAGATAATTCTAAAAAGTAGGATATTATTTATTATTAATGTAAAGTAAATTTGCTGTCTTTTATATCTAAATTCCTTTGAAAGTATTCACCTTCCTGTTTCCTTCTTTTTTTTGGCCTCAATTTTTTCTTCAAAGTCCGAGACATCAATTTGATACTTCCCCATATACATGTATTATATATAAATGGGGTCCTGGTTTTTGTTATGGGCCAATTCATCGCAAGCCTAGCGATGCATAAAATGCAAAGCCCATCTCTCATTTTTTTTCCACCAATGTCATCCTCGCTTAGCTGGCCTCTTCGTTTTCCCTCTTTCTCATCTCGGCGTTCATTTTTTCATTTTTTTTACAGCTTGTCAAATATCTTAAAAGAATTCAAGTTTAATCTCCGGATCTATAAAGTAAAGTAAAAGTATCTTAATGCATATAAAACAATTCTTGGAAAAAATATGTAGTATGATACATTTATATAATAAATTAAATGACTGGTCGGAGATCCAGAGTAATTTATACCAAGTGGGTTACAAATGAATATCTTGGGGGTAATGAAGGCCTAATAAACGCATATAACAATAGGATAATAAATGCGCAACTATTGTTAATTCTTTTTTAATAAAATTATCATAGTTTTCTAGTTATAGGAATTTTTTTAGAAATGGTGCAAATCGCTACCCTGCCCTAAATATCGAGATGTTGTGGCTACAAATTTACATATTTCATTATTATAATTTTTGTTACGCAATACTGAATAATCCTGCTATTGAACAGAATTTAAAATAAAACCATAAGTACTATAGTATATATTTTTTTTTTACTTAGAGAAAGTGGTGTAGGTTTTAGGTGAAACATGATATTAATTAATAAAGTAAAGGGTGTGTAGTTTCACAGTGAATGAAATAAAACTCAAAGAGGTTTATACAAACTTAATATATTTCGGATTATTAGTCCATCATCAGGAGTTTACAGCTTAAAAAAAGTCTTAAGCTGTATACTCCTGGTGATGGACTAATAATCCGAAATATATTGAGTTTGCATAAACCTCTTTGAGTTTAATTTCATTCTCTGTGAAACTACACACCCTTTACTTTATTAACTATAGTACAAATACATTTGGAGAATTTTTTTTCGGACTTTTGACCAGTTAACTTTGTATCATATTTAATGTAAAATAAATTGAAACGTTCTGTGTGGCCATCCACTTGACTTTACCAGACACTTCTGGTTGAGTTTGGTACAAGGGCCTAGATTTTCAATTTTTGACCCTACAACTCTCCCTCCCATTTTGGGCGATTTGTTTTTGCATTTTTAGTGTTCTGGGGGACCATTGATTATGTATACAAAATATGGTTGAGTTTGGTCAAAAGGCCTAGATTTTTATTTTTTGACCCTCCTTTCACCTAATTTTGGCGCCAGAAAAAAAATTCGTTATCATAGGTTCATTTTATAGTATATTTCATTTTTCTTTTTTTTTTAGTTTAAAATATTATCATTTTAAATTTTAACCCCCCATTAATTTTGGGATCGATATGCAGCAAAATCTAATCAGCACTTAATCTCAATGCACCAAAACTACGTGTGACCTTTGGTTTTGATATTCATACTAGTTTTTGAGCTAGCTTGTCCACAAAATTTGGTAACGCACAGACTAACACACATTTTGATAAAAGAGTTATTATCTCGAAAAATATAATTTTTTCGGTGTTTACTTATTAGAGCTTTTTAGTAGACCGAAATGCCATGGTTTCGCCCAATTTTTTTAATTAAAATAGTTTCAGCCGTTTTTGAGATATTTCAAAAAAAAAAAAAAAAAATAAGCAAAAAATTACTTTTTTTCCATGCACGATTAGAATACTTGACCATACCCTGTCTGGTAAAGTAAAAAAAGTCTAGTAGGTAAACTAGCATGTTGATAACACGAAATATATATCGAGATGAAATCTATAAAATATTTATATTTTATATATGTAAAACCTACCTAGTAGTTGACTTAACTCTTAAGTAGGTATATCTCACCTAAAATCTTATACTACTAAAGCGCATTTGTGTCTGCCTCTGTACCTAGCTATGTGCCTATGTACCTATGTCCGTCCTCCAGGTGGTGGGAGGTGAGGTCCAGGGGGGATCCAGGGGTAGGGGGTGGCAGGTACTAAAATTTTATTCTTTCTGTGTCTGTACCTATATCCAGGGGGCTACTAAAGAGCATTGTACCTGTATATATATATACTCGTATATATGCCCATGTTTGTCCGTCCTCCAGGGGGTGGGTGATGGGGTCCAGGGGCAGTGGTTTGAAGGTTGGATCCAGGGCGTGGGAGTCAGGGATGTGGGGGTCCAAGGGTACTAAAGGGAATTTCTCTCTGCATCTGTAGCAATATCACATAAAACTAAAAGGCATCTGTGCCTGCTTCTATATGTATCTATGTACCTATGTATTTCCGTCCCCCAACAAAAACAGTCGTCATGGTACCAATTTAAATGAAATTATCTATATATATGTAAAATTAAGGTTTTGTTGTAGAATGAGATGGTAGTGTGGGTGGGGATGCTGGGTTGGTTTCGGGAGTGGGGTTCGAGGGGTGGAGGGCAGGGGGTGAGCCCCCTGGCTAGCAAGAGGGCCGCCGAAGACGGGCCTTGCAGCAAGGAATAATAATAAAATAAATAAACATACGATTATCAAAATTTTCGTTACTTCAAATTCAACTTCCTTTTCTCATAAATGGTGCCTGATAGTATTTTTCTGACTTTGAATTCGGAGTAAGCACACTTGAAAACATAAGAAGTGATCAAAACTTCTCAAGTAAGCGAAAATAAATTTGTTTTTTTCCTTTCCAATTGATAAATATTCATCTTATTTGGATTATTTTTTCAATAAATATTACTAAAACAACAAAAAAAAACTGACTTGCTAGAAAGTGTCAAAATCTCAGTTTGATGAGAGTTGTAAAGTGAGATTTAATTGGGCCAGATGTGTAGGGCTAAAATAACATGCTTGGTAAGCCAGCGAAGGGCTCAGTTACCTCTTCTTTGGCTTGAAGAAGAAGAAGAAGAGAGGAGGAAGCCAAGTTAACGTCGCGGCCTCCCCTTTACAATGCAAATGTTACTCGGACAGACTTTGCCTCGAAAGTTACGCATAACTTGAATCTACACCCCCTACTCAACTTCCGTTTTCATGGACACTAACAGGAGTTACCAAGGCAAGAAAGCACCAGCTACAAATGATGGTGGCGAATTCGAGAACGGGAAATGCCGAGGAAATGGAGCGTGCATTCATAATCTATACTAGGTACGTTATTTATTCAATAATCTCGCCCTATCTGTTCAACAAACATTCAACTAATACCTAAATAATTTACAACATGAATAGTTAATAAAATCATAATAAATAAAAAAATAAGCTTACGTGTTCTGATGTGGCCATCCACTTGACTTTACCATACAACCTGGCCCCTCACTTATATTTAATATTTAATAAAATTATTTATAATCATGTAAGGGAGAGGGGTTAGTTTTTCCATTTTTAGACTCCTGGGGTCCCACTGATTATGTATACAAAATTTGGTTGAGTTTGGTACAAATGCCTAGATTTTCATTTTTTGACCATTTCATATAGAGATGAATAGATATAGTTTCATTGAAATCACTTTAAAAAAAAAATACTTTTTCCACCCTTCAAAAAATTAGAAAAGGAGGTAAGGGTCCCCCCTTACCATCAATTATTAGATTTTGATAGAAAAATAAAATTTCATTTACATTAAAATTATACTATTATTTGAATATCTATTTCATATAGAGATGAATAGATATAATTTCATTGAAATAACTTAAAAAAAAATTACTTTTTCCACCCATCAAAAAATTAGAAAAGGAGGTAAGGGTCCTCCTTACCATCAATTATTAGATTTTGATAGAAAAATAAAATTTCATTTACATTAAAATTATACTATTATTTGAATATCTATTTCATATAGAGATGAATAGATATAATTTCATTGAAATAACTTTAAAAAAAATTACTTTTTCCACCCATCAAAAAATTAGAAAAGGAGGTAAGGGTCCTCCCTTACCATCAATTATTAGATTTTGATAGAAAAATAAAATTTCATTTACATTAAAATTATACTATTATTTGAATATCTATTTCATATAGAGATGACTAGATATAATTTCATTGAAATAACTTTAAAAAAAATTACTTTTTCCACCCATCAAAAAATTAGAAAAGGAGGTAAGTGTCCCCTCTTACCATCAATTATTAGATTTTGATAGAAAAATAAAATTTCATTTACATTAAAATTATACTATTATTTGAATATCTATTTCATATAGAGATGAATAGATATAATTTCATTGAAATAACTTTAAAAAAAATTACTTTTTCCACCCATCAAAAAATTAGAAAAGGAGGTAAGGGTCCCCCCTTACCATCAATTATTAGATTTTGATAGAAAAATAAAATTTCATTTACATTAAAATTATACTATTATTTGAATATCTATTTCATATAGAGATGACTAGATATAATTTCATTGAAATAACTTTAAAAAAATTACTTTTTCTACCCATCAAAAAATTAGAAAAGGAGGTAAGGGTCCCCCTTACCATCAATTATTAGATTTTGATAGAAAAATAAAATTTCATTTACATTAAAATTATACTATTATTTGAATATCTATTTCATATAGAGATGACTAGATATAATTTCATTGAAATAACTTTAAAAAAATTACTTTTTCTACCCATCAAAAAATTAGAAAAGGAGGTAAGGGTCCCCCTTACCATCAATTATTAGATTTTGATAGAAAAATAAAATTTCATTTACATTAAAATTATACTATTATTTGAATATCTATTTCATATAGAGATGAATAGATATAATTTCATTGAAATAACTTTAAAAAAATTACTTTTTCTACCCATCAAAAAATTAGAAAAGGAGGTAAGGGTCCCCCCTTACCATCAATTATTAGATTTTGATAGAAAAATAAAATTTCATTTACATTAAAATTATACTATTATTTGAATATCTATTTCATATAGAGATGAATAGATATAATTTCATTGAAATAACTTTAAAAAAAATTACTTTTTCTACCCATCAAAAAATTAGAAAAGGAGGTAAGGGTCCCCCCTTACCATCAATTATTAGATTTTGATAGAAAAATAAAATTTCATTTACATTAAAATTATACTATTATTTGAATATCTATTTCATATAGAGATGAATAGATATAATTTCATTGAAATAACTTTAAAAAAAATTACTTTTTCCACCCATCAAAAAATTAGAAAAGGAGGTAAGGGTCCCCCCTTACCATCAATTATTAGATTTTGATAGAAAAATAAAATTTCATTTACATTAAAATTATACTATTATTTGAATATCTATTTCATATAGAGATGACTAGATATAATTTCATTGAAATAACTTTAAAAAAAATTACTTTTTCCACCCATCAAAAAATTAGAAAAGGAGGTAAGTGTCCCCTCTTACCATCAATTATTAGATTTTGATAGAAAAATAAAATTTCATTTACATTAAAATTATACTATTATTTGAATATCTATTTCATATAGAGATGACTAGATATAATTTCATTGAAATAACTTTAAAAAAATTACTTTTTCCACCCATCAAAAAATTAGAAAAGGAGGTAAGGGTCCCCCTTACCATCAATTATTAGATTTTGATAGAAAAATAAAATTTCATTTACATTAAAATTATACTATTATTTGAATATCTATTTCATATAGAGATGAATAGATATAATTTCATTGAAATAACTTAAAAAAAATTACTTTTTCTACCCATCAAAAAATTAGAAAAGGAGGTAAGGGTCCCCCCTTACCATCAATTATTAGATTTTGATAGAAAAATAAAATTTCATTTACATTAAAATTATACTATTATTTGAATATCTATTTCATATAGAGATGAATAGATATAATTTCATTGAAATAACTTAAAAAAAATTACTTTTTCTACCCATCAAAAAATTAGAAAAGGAGGTAAGGGTCCCCCCTTACCATCAATTATTAGATTTTGATAGAAAAATAAAATTTCATTTACATTAAAATTATACTATTATTTGAATATCTATTTCATATAGAGATGAATAGATATAATTTCATTGAAATAACTTAAAAAAAAATTACTTTTTCCACCCATCAAAAAATTAGAAAAGGAGGTAAGGGTCCCCCTTACCATCAATTATTAGATTTTGATAGAAAAATAAAATTTCATTTACATTAAAATTATACTATTATTTGAATATCTATTTCATATAGAGATGAATAGATATAATTTCATTGAAATAACTTTAAAAAAAATTACTTTTTCCACCCATCAAAAAATTAGAAAAGGAGGTAAGGGTCCCCCTTACCATCAATTATTAGATTTTGATAGAAAAATAAAATTTCATTTACATTAAAATTATACTATTATTTGAATATCTATTTCATATAGAGATGAATAGATATAATTTCATTGAAATAACTTAAAAAAAAATTACTTTTTCCACCCATCAAAAAATTAGAAAAGGAGGTAAGGGTCCCCCCTTACCATCAATTATTAGATTTTGATAGAAAAATAAAATTTCATTTACATTAAAATTATACTATTATTTGAATATCTATTTCATATAGAGATGAATAGATATAATTTCATTGAAATAACTTTAAAAAAAATTACTTTTTCCACCCATCAAAAAATTAGAAAAGGAGGTAAGGGTCCCCCCTTACCATCAATTATTAGATTTTGATAGAAAAATAAAATTTCATTTACATTAAAATTATACTATTATTTGAATATCTATTTCATATAGAGATGAATAGATATAATTTCATTGAAATAACTTAAAAAAAAATTACTTTTTCCACCCATCAAAAAATTAGAAAAGGAGGTAAGGGTCCCCCTTACCATCAATTATTAGATTTTGATAGAAAAATAAAATTTCATTTACATTAAAATTATACTATTATTTGAATATCTATTTCATATAGAGATGAATAGATATAATTTCATTGAAATAACTTAAAAAAAAATTACTTTTTCCACCCATCAAAAAATTAGAAAAGGAGGTAAGGGTCCCCCCTTACCATCAATTATTAGATTTTGATAGAAAAATAAAATTTCATTTACATTAAAATTATACTATTATTTGAATATCTATTTCATATAGAGATGAATAGATATAATTTCATTGAAATAACTTAAAAAAAAATTACTTTTTCCACCCATCAAAAAATTAGAAAAGGAGGTAAGGGTCCCCCCTTACCATCAATTATTAGATTTTGATAGAAAAATAAAATTTCATTTACATTAAAATTATACTATTATTTGAATATCTATTTCATATAGAGATGAATAGATATAATTTCATTGAAATAACTTTAAAAAAAATTACTTTTTCCACCCATCAAAAAATTAGAAAAGGAGGTAAGGGTCCCCCCTTACCATCAATTATTAGATTTTGATAGAAAAATAAAATTTCATTTACATTAAAATTATACTATTATTTGAATATCTATTTCATATAGAGATGAATAGATATAATTTCATTGAAATAACTTAAAAAAAAATTACTTTTTCCACCCATCAAAAAATTAGAAAAGGAGGTAAGGGTCCCCCTTACCATCAATTATTAGATTTTGATAGAAAAATAAAATTTCATTTACATTAAAATTATACTATTATTTGAATATCTATTTCATATAGAGATGAATAGATATAATTTCATTGAAATAACTTTAAAAAAATTACTTTTTCCACCCATCAAAAAATTAGAAAAGGAGGTAAGGGTCCCCCTTACCATCAATTATTAGATTTTGATAGAAAAATAAAATTTCATTTACATTAAAATTATACTATTATTTGAATATCTATTTCATATAGAGATGAATAGATATAATTTCATTGAAATAACTTAAAAAAAAATTACTTTTTCCACCCATCAAAAAATTAGAAAAGGAGGTAAGGGTCCCCCCTTACCATCAATTATTAGATTTTGATAGAAAAATAAAATTTCATTTACATTAAAATTATACTATTATTTGAATATCTATTTCATATAGAGATGAATAGATATAATTTCATTGAAATAACTTTAAAAAAAATTACTTTTTCCACCCATCAAAAAATTAGAAAAGGAGGTAAGGGTCCCCCCTTACCATCAATTATTAGATTTTGATAGAAAAATAAAATTTCATTTACATTAAAATTATACTATTATTTGAATATCTATTTCATATAGAGATGAATAGATATAATTTCATTGAAATAACTTAAAAAAAATTACTTTTTCCACCCATCAAAAAATTAGAAAAGGAGGTAAGGGTCCCCCTTACCATCAATTATTAGATTTTGATAGAAAAATAAAATTTCATTTACATTAAAATTATACTATTATTTGAATATCTATTTCATATAGAGATGAATAGATATAATTTCATTGAAATAACTTAAAAAAAAATTACTTTTTCCACCCATCAAAAAATTAGAAAAGGAGGTAAGGGTCCCCCTTACCATCAATTATTAGATTTTGATAGAAAAATAAAATTTCATTTACATTAAAATTATACTATTATTTGAATATCTATTTCATATAGAGATGAATAGATATAATTTCATTGAAATAACTTTAAAAAAATTACTTTTTCCACCCATCAAAAAATTAGAAAAGGAGGTAAGGGTCCCCCTTACCATCAATTATTAGATTTTGATAGAAAAATAAAATTTCATTTACATTAAAATTATACTATTATTTGAATATCTATTTCATATAGAGATGACTAGATATAATTTCATTGAAATAACTTTAAAAAAAATTACTTTTTCCACCCATCAAAAAATTAGAAAAGGAGGTAAGTGTCCCCTCTTACCATCAATTATTAGATTTTGATAGAAAAATAAAATTTCATTTACATTAAAATTATACTATTATTTGAATATCTATTTCATATAGAGATGAATAGATATAATTTCATTGAAATAACTTTAAAAAAAATTACTTTTTCCACCCATCAAAAAATTAGAAAAGGAGGTAAGGGTCCCCCTTACCATCAATTATTAGATTTTGATAGAAAAATAAAATTTCATTTACATTAAAATTATACTATTATTTGAATATCTATTTCATATAGAGATGACTAGATATAATTTCATTGAAATAACTTTAAAAAAATTACTTTTTCTACCCATCAAAAAATTAGAAAAGGAGGTAAGGGTCCCCCCTTACCATCAATTATTAGATTTTGATAGAAAAATAAAATTTCATTTACATTAAAATTATACTATTATTTGAATATCTATTTCATATAGAGATGACTAGATATAATTTCATTGAAATAACTTTAAAAAAATTACTTTTTCTACCCATCAAAAAATTAGAAAAGGAGGTAAGGGTCCCCCTTACCATCAATTATTAGATTTTGATAGAAAAATAAAATTTCATTTACATTAAAATTATACTATTATTTGAATATCTATTTCATATAGAGATGAATAGATATAATTTCATTGAAATAACTTTAAAAAAATTACTTTTTCTACCCATCAAAAAATTAGAAAAGGAGGTAAGGGTCCCCCCTTACCATCAATTATTAGATTTTGATAGAAAAATAAAATTTCATTTACATTAAAATTATACTATTATTTGAATATCTATTTCATATAGAGATGAATAGATATAATTTCATTGAAATAA
This sequence comes from Forficula auricularia, assembly GCA_024734495.1. Taxonomy (NCBI): domain Eukaryota; kingdom Metazoa; phylum Arthropoda; class Insecta; order Dermaptera; family Forficulidae; genus Forficula; species Forficula auricularia. Next base: position 2,401,059 of record JALMQS010000102.1, read on the forward strand.
CTTTAAAAAAAATTACTTTTTCTACCCATCAAAAAATTAGAAAAGGAGGTAAGGGTCCCCCCTTACCATCAATTATTAGATTTTGATAGAAAAATAAAATTTCATTTACATTAAAATTATACTATTATTTGAATATCTATTTCATATAGAGATGACTAGATATAATTTCATTGAAATAACTTTAAAAAAAATTACTTTTTCCACCCATCAAAAAATTAGAAAAGGAGGTAAGGGTCCCCCCTTACCATCAATTATTAGATTTTGATAGAAAAATAAAATTTCATTTACATTAAAATTATACTATTATTTGAATATCTATTTCATATAGAGATGACTAGATATAATTTCATTGAAATAACTTTAAAAAAAATTACTTTTTCCACCCATCAAAAAATTAGAAAAGGAGGTAAGTGTCCCCTCTTACCATCAATTATTAGATTTTGATAGAAAAATAAAATTTCATTTACATTAAAATTATACTATTATTTGAATATCTATTTCATATAGAGATGACTAGATATAATTTCATTGAAATAACTTTAAAAAAATTACTTTTTCTACCCATCAAAAAATTAGAAAAGGAGGTAAGGGTCCCCCTTACCATCAATTATTAGATTTTGATAGAAAAATAAAATTTCATTTACATTAAAATTATACTATTATTTGAATATCTATTTCATATAGAGATGAATAGATATAATTTCATTGAAATAACTTAAAAAAAAATTACTTTTTCTACCCATCAAAAAATTAGAAAAGGAGGTAAGGGTCCCCCCTTACCATCAATTATTAGATTTTGATAGAAAAATAAAATTTCATTTACATTAAAATTATACTATTATTTGAATATCTATTTCATATAGAGATGAATAGATATAATTTCATTGAAATAACTTAAAAAAAAATTACTTTTTCTACCCATCAAAAAATTAGAAAAGGAGGTAAGGGTCCCCCCTTACCATCAATTATTAGATTTTGATAGAAAAATAAAATTTCATTTACATTAAAATTATACTATTATTTGAATATCTATTTCATATAGAGATGAATAGATATAATTTCATTGAAATAACTTAAAAAAAAATTACTTTTTCCACCCATCAAAAAATTAGAAAAGGAGGTAAGGGTCCCCCCTTACCATCAATTATTAGATTTTGATAGAAAAATAAAATTTCATTTACATTAAAATTATACTATTATTTGAATATCTATTTCATATAGAGATGAATAGATATAATTTCATTGAAATAACTTTAAAAAAAATTACTTTTTCCACCCATCAAAAAATTAGAAAAGGAGGTAAGGGTCCCCCCTTACCATCAATTATTAGATTTTGATAGAAAAATAAAATTTCATTTACATTAAAATTATACTATTATTTGAATATCTATTTCATATAGAGATGAATAGATATAATTTCATTGAAATAACTTAAAAAAAAATTACTTTTTCCACCCATCAAAAAATTAGAAAAGGAGGTAAGGGTCCCCCCTTACCATCAATTATTAGATTTTGATAGAAAAATAAAATTTCATTTACATTAAAATTATACTATTATTTGAATATCTATTTCATATAGAGATGAATAGATATAATTTCATTGAAATAACTTTAAAAAAATTACTTTTTCTACCCATCAAAAAATTAGAAAAGGAGGTAAGGGTCCCCCCTTACCATCAATTATTAGATTTTGATAGAAAAATAAAATTTCATTTACATTAAAATTATACTATTATTTGAATATCTATTTCATATAGAGATGAATAGATATAATTTCATTGAAATAACTTAAAAAAAAATTACTTTTTCCACCCATCAAAAAATTAGAAAAGGAGGTAAGGGTCCCCCCTTACCATCAATTATTAGATTTTGATAGAAAAATAAAATTTCATTTACATTAAAATTATACTATTATTTGAATATCTATTTCATATAGAGATGAATAGATATAATTTCATTGAAATAACTTTAAAAAAAATTACTTTTTCCACCCATCAAAAAATTAGAAAAGGAGGTAAGGGTCCCCCCTTACCATCAATTATTAGATTTTGATAGAAAAATAAAATTTCATTTACATTAAAATTATACTATTATTTGAATATCTATTTCATATAGAGATGAATAGATATAATTTCATTGAAATAACTTAAAAAAAAATTACTTTTTCCACCCATCAAAAAATTAGAAAAGGAGGTAAGGGTCCCCCTTACCATCAATTATTAGATTTTGATAGAAAAATAAAATTTCATTTACATTAAAATTATACTATTATTTGAATATCTATTTCATATAGAGATGAATAGATATAATTTCATTGAAATAACTTTAAAAAAAATTACTTTTTCCACCCATCAAAAAATTAGAAAAGGAGGTAAGGGTCCCCCCTTACCATCAATTATTAGATTTTGATAGAAAAATAAAATTTCATTTTACATTAAAATTATACTATTATTTGAATATCTATTTCATATAGAGATGAATAGATATAATTTCATTGAAATAACTTAAAAAAAAATTACTTTTTCCACCCATCAAAAAATTAGAAAAGGAGGTAAGGGTCCCCCTTACCATCAATTATTAGATTTTGATAGAAAAATAAAATTTCATTTACATTAAAATTATACTATTATTTGAATATCTATTTCATATAGAGATGAATAGATATAATTTCATTGAAATAACTTTAAAAAAAATTACTTTTTCCACCCATCAAAAAATTAGAAAAGGAGGTAAGGGTCCCCCTTACCATCAATTATTAGATTTTGATAGAAAAATAAAATTTCATTTACATTAAAATTATACTATTATTTGAATATCTATTTCATATAGAGATGAATAGATATAATTTCATTGAAATAACTTAAAAAAAAAATTACTTTTTCCACCCATCAAAAAATTAGAAAAGGAGGTAAGGGTCCCCCTTACCATCAATTATTAGATTTTGATAGAAAAATAAAATTTCATTTACATTAAAATTATACTATTATTTGAATATCTATTTCATATAGAGATGAATAGATATAATTTCATTGAAATAACTTTAAAAAAAATTACTTTTTCCACCCATCAAAAAATTAGAAAAGGAGGTAAGGGTCCCCCCTTACCATCAATTATTAGATTTTGATAGAAAAATAAAATTTCATTTACATTAAAATTATACTATTATTTGAATATCTATTTCATATAGAGATGAATAGATATAATTTCATTGAAATAACTTAAAAAAAAATTACTTTTTCCACCCATCAAAAAATTAGAAAAGGAGGTAAGGGTCCCCCCTTACCATCAATTATTAGATTTTGATAGAAAAATAAAATTTCATTTACATTAAAATTATACTATTATTTGAATATCTATTTCATATAGAGATGAATAGATATAATTTCATTGAAATAACTTTAAAAAAAATTACTTTTTCCACCCATCAAAAAATTAGAAAAGGAGGTAAGGGTCCCCCCTTACCATCAATTATTAGATTTTGATAGAAAAATAAAATTTCATTTACATTAAAATTATACTATTATTTGAATATCTATTTCATATAGAGATGAATAGATATAATTTCATTGAAATAACTTAAAAAAAATTACTTTTTCCACCCATCAAAAAATTAGAAAAGGAGGTAAGGGTCCCCCCTTACCATCAATTATTAGATTTTGATAGAAAAATAAAATTTCATTTACATTAAAATTATACTATTATTTGAATATCTATTTCATATAGAGATGAATAGATATAATTTCATTGAAATAACTTAAAAAAAATTACTTTTTCCACCCATCAAAAAATTAGAAAAGGAGGTAAGGGTCCCCCCTTACCATCAATTATTAGATTTTGATAGAAAAATAAAATTTCATTTACATTAAAATTATACTATTATTTGAATATCTATTTCATATAGAGATGAATAGATATAATTTCATTGAAATAACTTAAAAAAAATTACTTTTTCCACCCATCAAAAAATTAGAAAAGGAGGTAAGGGTCCCCCCTTACCATCAATTATTAGATTTTGATAGAAAAATAAAATTTCATTTACATTAAAATTATACTATTATTTGAATATCTATTTCATATAGAGATGAATAGATATAATTTCATTGAAATAACTTAAAAAAAAATTACTTTTTCCACCCATCAAAAAATTAGAAAAGGAGGTAAGGGTCCCCCCTTACCATCAATTATTAGATTTTGATAGAAAAATAAAATTTCATTTACATTAAAATTATACTATTATTTGAATATCTATTTCATATAGAGATGAATAGATATAATTTCATTGAAATAACTTAAAAAAATTACTTTTTCCACCCATCAAAAAATTAGAAAAGGAGGTAAGGGTCCCCCCTTACCATCAATTATTAGATTTTGATAGAAAAATAAAATTTCATTTACATTAAAATTATACTATTATTTGAATATCTATTTCATATAGAGATGAATAGATATAATTTCATTGAAATAACTTAAAAAAAAATTACTTTTTCCACCCATCAAAAAATTAGAAAAGGAGGTAAGGGTCCCCCCTTACCATCAATTATTAGATTTTGATAGAAAAATAAAATTTCATTTACATTAAAATTATACTATTATTTGAATATCTATTTCATATAGAGATGAATAGATATAATTTCATTGAAATAACTTAAAAAAAATTACTTTTTCCACCCATCAAAAAATTAGAAAAGGAGGTAAGGGTCCCCCCTTACCATCAATTATTAGATTTTGATAGAAAAATAAAATTTCATTTACATTAAAATTATACTATTATTTGAATATCTATTTCATATAGAGATGAATAGATATAATTTCATTGAAATAACTTAAAAAAAAATTACTTTTTCCACCCATCAAAAAATTAGAAAAGGAGGTAAGGGTCCCCCCTTACCATCAATTATTAGATTTTGATAGAAAAATAAAATTTCATTTACATTAAAATTATACTATTATTTGAATATCTATTTCATATAGAGATGAATAGATATAATTTCATTGAAATAACTTAAAAAAAATTACTTTTTCCACCCATCAAAAAATTAGAAAAGGAGGTAAGGGTCCCCCCTTACCATCAATTATTAGATTTTGATAGAAAAATAAAATTTCATTTACATTAAAATTATACTATTATTTGAATATCTATTTCATATAGAGATGAATAGATATAATTTCATTGAAATAACTTAAAAAAAAATTACTTTTTCCACCCATCAAAAAATTAGAAAAGGAGGTAAGGGTCCCCCCTTACCATCAATTATTAGATTTTGATAGAAAAATAAAATTTCATTTACATTAAAATTATACTATTATTTGAATATCTATTTCATATAGAGATGAATAGATATAATTTCATTGAAATAACTTAAAAAAAATTACTTTTTCCACCCATCAAAAAATTAGAAAAGGAGGTAAGGGTCCCCCCTTACCATCAATTATTAGATTTTGATAGAAAAATAAAATTTCATTTACATTAAAATTATACTATTATTTGAATATCTATTTCATATAGAGATGAATAGATATAATTTCATTGAAATAACTTAAAAAAAATTACTTTTTCCACCCATCAAAAAATTAGAAAAGGAGGTAAGGGTCCCCCCTTACCATCAATTATTAGATTTTGATAGAAAAATAAAATTTCATTTACATTAAAATTATACTATTATTTGAATATCTATTTCATATAGAGATGAATAGATATAATTTCATTGAAATAACTTAAAAAAAATTACTTTTTCCACCCATCAAAAAATTAGAAAAGGAGGTAAGGGTCCCCCCTTACCATCAATTATTAGATTTTGATAGAAAAATAAAATTTCATTTACATTAAAATTATACTATTATTTGAATATCTATTTCATATAGAGATGAATAGATATAATTTCATTGAAATAACTTAAAAAAAATTACTTTTTCCACCCATCAAAAAATTAGAAAAGGAGGTAAGGGTCCCCCCTTACCATCAATTATTAGATTTTGATAGAAAAATAAAATTTCATTTACATTAAAATTATACTATTATTTGAATATCTATTTCATATAGAGATGAATAGATATAATTTCATTGAAATAACTTAAAAAAAAATTACTTTTTCCACCCATCAAAAAATTAGAAAAGGAGGTAAGGGTCCCCCCTTACCATCAATTATTAGATTTTGATAGAAAAATAAAATTTCATTTACATTAAAATTATACTATTATTTGAATATCTATTTCATATAGAGATGAATAGATATAATTTCATTGAAATAACTTAAAAAAAATTACTTTTTCCACCCATCAAAAAATTAGAAAAGGAGGTAAGGGTCCCCCCTTACCATCAATTATTAGATTTTGATAGAAAAATAAAATTTCATTTACATTAAAATTATACTATTATTTGAATATCTATTTCATATAGAGATGAATAGATATAATTTCATTGAAATAACTTAAAAAAAAATTACTTTTTCCACCCATCAAAAAATTAGAAAAGGAGGTAAGGGTCCCCCCTTACCATCAATTATTAGATTTTGATAGAAAAATAAAATTTCATTTACATTAAAATTATACTATTATTTGAATATCTATTTCATATAGAGATGAATAGATATAATTTCATTGAAATAACTTAAAAAAAAATTACTTTTTCCACCCATCAAAAAATTAGAAAAGGAGGTAAGGGTCCCCCTTACCATCAATTATTAGATTTTGATAGAAAAATAAAATTTCATTTACATTAAAATTATACTATTATTTGAATATCTATTTCATATAGAGATGAATAGATATAATTTCATTGAAATAACTTAAAAAAAAATTACTTTTTCCACCCATCAAAAAATTAGAAAAGGAGGTAAGGGTCCCCCCTTACCATCAATTATTAGATTTTGATAGAAAAATAAAATTTCATTTACATTAAAATTATACTATTATTTGAATATCTATTTCATATAGAGATGAATAGATATAATTTCATTGAAATAACTTTAAAAAAAATTACTTTTTCCACCCATCAAAAAATTAGAAAAGGAGGTAAGGGTCCCCCCTTACCATCAATTATTAGATTTTGATAGAAAAATAAAATTTCATTTACATTAAAATTATACTATTATTTGAATATCTATTTCATATAGAGATGAATAGATATAATTTCATTGAAATAACTTAAAAAAAAATTACTTTTTCCACCCATCAAAAAATTAGAAAAGGAGGTAAGGGTCCCCCTTACCATCAATTATTAGATTTTGATAGAAAAATAAAATTTCATTTACATTAAAATTATACTATTATTTGAATATCTATTTCATATAGAGATGAATAGATATAATTTCATTGAAATAACTTTAAAAAAAATTACTTTTTCCACCCATCAAAAAATTAGAAAAGGAGGTAAGGGTCCCCCCTTACCATCAATTATTAGATTTTGATAGAAAAATAAAATTTCATTTACATTAAAATTATACTATTATTTGAATATCTATTTCATATAGAGATGAATAGATATAATTTCATTGAAATAACTTAAAAAAAAATTACTTTTTCCACCCATCAAAAAATTAGAAAAGGAGGTAAGGGTCCCCCTTACCATCAATTATTAGATTTTGATAGAAAAATAAAATTTCATTTACATTAAAATTATACTATTATTTGAATATCTATTTCATATAGAGATGAATAGATATAATTTCATTGAAATAACTTTAAAAAAAATTACTTTTTCCACCCATCAAAAAATTAGAAAAGGAGGTAAGGGTCCCCCCTTACCATCAATTATTAGATTTTGATAGAAAAATAAAATTTCATTTACATTAAAATTATACTATTATTTGAATATCTATTTCATATAGAGATGAATAGATATAATTTCATTGAAATAACTTAAAAAAAATTACTTTTTCCACCCATCAAAAAATTAGAAAAGGAGGTAAGGGTCCCCCTTACCATCAATTATTAGATTTTGATAGAAAAATAAAATTTCATTTACATTAAAATTATACTATTATTTGAATATCTATTTCATATAGAGATGAATAGATATAATTTCATTGAAATAACTTTAAAAAAAAATTACTTTTTCCACCCATCAAAAAATTAGAAAAGGAGGTAAGGGTCCCCCTTACCATCAATTATTAGATTTTGATAGAAAAATAAAATTTCATTTACATTAAAATTATACTATTATTTGAATATCTATTTCATATAGAGATGAATAGATATAATTTCATTGAAATAACTTAAAAAAAATTACTTTTTCCACCCATCAAAAAATTAGAAAAGGAGGTAAGGGTCCCCCCTTACCATCAATTATTAGATTTTGATAGAAAAATAAAATTTCATTTACATTAAAATTATACTATTATTTGAATATCTATTTCATATAGAGATGAATAGATATAATTTCATTGAAATAACTTAAAAAAAAAATTACTTTTTCCACCCATCAAAAAAAAATTAGAAAAGGAGTGTAAGGGTCCCCCTTACCATCAATTATTAGATTTTGATAGAAAAATAAAATTTCATTTACATTAAAATTATACTATTATTTGAATATCTATTTCATATAGAGATGACTAGATATAATTTCATTGAAATAACTTTAAAAAAAATTACTTTTTCCACCCATCAAAAAATTAGAAAAGGAGGTAAGGGTCCCCCCTTACCATCAATTATTAGATTTTGATAGAAAAATAAAATTTCATTTACATTAAAATTATACTATTATTTGAATATCTATTTCATATAGAGATGAATAGATATAATTTCATTGAAATAACTTAAAAATATTACTTTTTCCACCCATCAAAAAATTAGAAAAGGAGGTAAGGGTCCCCCCTTACCATCAATTATTAGATTTTGATAGAAAAATAAAATTTCATTTACATTAAAATTATACTATTATTTGAATATCTATTTCATATAGAGATGAATAGATATAATTTCATTGAAATAACTTTAAAAAAAATTACTTTTTCCACCCTTCAAATAATCCAGAAAAGGAGGTAAGGGTCCCCCTTACCATCACTTTTAGATTTTGATAGAAAAATAAAATTTCATTTACATTAAAATTATACTATTATTTGAATGTGTATTTCATATAGAGATGAATAGATATAATATCATTGAAATAACTTAAAAAAAAAAATACTTTTTCCACCCTTCAAAAAATCAGAAAAGAGGTAAGGGTCCCCCTTACCATCAATTATTAGATTTTAATAGAAAAATAAAATTTGAATTACTTTAAAATTATACTATTATTTGAATGTGTATTTCATATAGAGATGAATAGATATAATATCATTGAAATAACTTCTAAAAAAATTACTTTTTCCACTCCATCAAAAAATTAGAAAAGAAGGTAAGGGTCCCCCTTACCATCAATTATTAGATTTTGATAGAAAAATAAAATTTCATTTACATTAAAATTATACTATTATTTGAATATCTATTTCATATAGAGATGAATAGATATAATTTCATTGGAAATAATCTCAAAAAAAATTACTTTTTCCACCCATCAAAAATTAGAAAAAGAGGTAGGGTCCCCCCTACCATCAATTATTAGATTTTGATAGAAAAATAAAATTTCATTTACATTAAAAATTATACTATTATTTGAATATCTATTTCATATAGAGAGATGAAATAGACAGGATTTCATTGAAATAACTTGAAAAAAAAATTGCTTTTTCCACCCACTGCAATGAGTGTTAGAGTAGGAGGTGCCCCCTTACCATCAATTATTAGATTTGATGATAGAAAAATAAAATTTCATTTACATTAAAATTATACTATTATTATGAATGTGTATTTC
>JALMQS010000102.1:2410948-2456518 GCA_024734495.1 Forficula auricularia
GATCAAACCAATTGATCAAAATTTCTAACTAACATGCGCAATCAAAAAATACTTCACATTTTCACCAATTTCACAATGTTAAATTATTTCATATTTATTTGTTTTTGACGTTTTTATTATTCTTCCTCATATTCATTAAAATCTATATAATGACCGTTTTATCAGTGGTAATGATTTTTTATCTCATTTATAAAACAACAATGAATTGTTTTAATATATTAATATAGAAATATAGATACGAGTTTAAATATTTGTTAAAATTATGGGGGGGGGGTTGGGTAGAGAATATTTTCCACTGAAAATTAATAAAATTATTGCTATCTATTATTTTAAATAAAAATGAAATAAAGAGAAATAAACTCCATTTATATATGAATGGATGGATGGATTTTAAAATCAATTAAAAAGAAATATTATTTTACAATTGAAAGATGTCATCAGTGATAATATTGTACTTTTGGTACAATGTTATTCATATACCTATATATATTTCATAATACAAAGCAATAAATGTTTTGAAATAAAAAATTTAAGGGACGAAACTCTCTGATATGCAATGTAAAAATATTTCTACTAAAATCTTTGATTTGTTTCTAAATAAAAATAAATTCACTTTTCAATATTATATAATTGGGTTGATTTTTGAAAAATTTCATCTTTTTTCAAAAAAAGAAACTCAAAAAAATGCTTAAATCTTTACATTAATCATTTAAAAAATTTAATTTTTACAAATTGAGCATCATCATCATCATTGAGTATACAGTCCTAAGACTGGTTTGACACAACCACCCGTCTCCACTACAAAAAAATCCCGACATTTGAAAAATCGTAATTTTTCTTATCTCAACGAACGTTTTTTAGAACCGAACCTGTTACTAGCAACAATCTATTTATTTAACCTAAAAAGTGGATTAACTTTAGTACTTTTTGACGTTTTTTCGTTTCAGCCATTGTCGCAACATCGTTTATTAAGAATTTTTGTTTAATAAATTGACCTTTATAATGTATTTTATCTATCATTTCTATGATAAAAATATTCAAGCTAGGACAATGTTGCCAGATTTGTCAAACGAGCACGGGATTGACTAGTAGTGGTACATAAACAGCAAAAATCCTTATTATCTGTTCAATATAATCTATCATTAACTTTTTGCTAGTATTGTCGTGAAACAACAACTTTGAATAATCTTTTTATATTTTTTTTTTCTAAAAAGTATTTAAAAAACAAAATATTAAAATTAAAATTGAATTTGGGCTATTTTTGAAGAAGTTATGAGCGAAAAACCGAAATTCGATATCTTTTAAACCGGGGATCAAAAAAATTTCAAAATTTACCAGGAAAAGTTTTTTGAAGGGTAGTAATAAAAAATGAATTATATCAAAAATTAAATTTTTCAAACCGTCCGATTTGGCGTGGAATAATCCTTATAACTAGATTCCTATGCATATTTTCTTTGCCGCCACATTCGACCCCGGGGTTCAATTATCTATCCGAATCATGCATCTAGGATATTGTGGGTTAAATTTTATACTGAATAATTTTGCATATTTGAGTAATATTGCATAAAATTGCAAATTTGAAGGAACTATATAGTAGTATATATATAATGGAAATATATTATATATAAATATATATATATATTTATTTATTTATTTATATATAATATATTTCCATTATATATATACTACTATATAGTTCCTTTAAATTTGCCACCATTACATCTGAGGATGTGGAGCGCTCCTTTTCATCTTATAAATAAATCAATTTTAAGTGACTGTAGACCTAATAATCTGAAGATAATTTAGAAAAATAATTCTCAACAAGCAAAACAATACAATCGTGTCTAAAACTACCCCCCCCTCCCGGTATTTTTTCGATCACATTTTTTGAAACATTATTATATTTATAATATTGATTTTACTCAAGTACCTAATATTTATTTGAGTTTAAAGATTTTTTAATATATTAAATATAATGAAAATTTTGTGAATTTTTTACTCAATAAAAGTACATATTGGTTTCTATAGCTTATTTTATCATTTTATTTCTTTCATAGAACTCTTTCAAATTTATAGTCTTTTTGTCTTCAATTTTAATTTTTTAGTGCATAAAAAAATTTATTTTGCCAATTTTTACTGCATATATTTGCATATTTCAACGTATTCTGCCTATTACTTGCTTATTTCAGCCTTTTTAGCTGCATATTTTATGACATATTTTGGCAGTTTTTACTGCATAAAAATCCGGCCTCTACTTATAATATATATCTACTCTAATTAAACGAGCAAAAATTGTTTGTTTATATATATATATTTGTATCTGAGTTCTATTTTGAAAACGGCTCTACCGATTTTGATGAAACAAATTCTATTAACAAGTTTTGAGGATGAGAAAGCGATCTGGCTAGGTCTGGACCTCGACAAATTTCATCTTAATTGATCTTTTCTTAATTAAAGTAATTATTGATAGATGAAAATCTCAATAAAAAAGTTTGTTTACATTTTTTTCAATTATCTTTTATTTATTAATTGTTTTTAATTTTAAAACCCACTAATACTTTATACCAAATATTGTTATATATTAGAATTTGCCAATTTAATTGATTAAAATTCCTCTTATTAAAAAACACGGACTAAAAATATTATCGCAAGCTAGAAGATCAAATACAGTCGATGGTGGGGAAGTAATCTCCGAAATCGAAGCCTATTTCTTGTAAAAAAATATTATTTTTTTAATTGATTAAAAAATTCGATAAATTGTTATTTAATTAAAAAAAAAATTATACGGAATTTATTTATATACCTATATACACATAATCTGTGGATCACTAGAAAGCTAGAAATTCAAAAACTGGGTGCGGGGTGGGGATGATTCTGGGGGTAAAGGGAGGTGGGGGTGCAGTTGTGGGGGATCCGGGGGGAAGCGAGGTGCAGGGTTAAGGGGGATGGAGCTGAGTGGGGGTGGGGGTGCACTGGTAGGGTAGAGGTGCGTGGTTTCTGGGGGTCCATGGCTCGTTTACTATATATTTGTATTTTGTTTAATTTGGATACCGTGCATCGCTCGCTGGCTCCAGGTACTCCCTTATAATAAAATAAAAAATTACCGAGCACCGGTGTTTCAGGTACTATATATGTATAAGGGTAGTAAATATAGTTCTAGTGCTTTCGGGGGTTGATCGTTTTTATTGAATCATGGTTTGAAATAATATTTTTAGATAAAGCCAGCCAGTCAACCTCTGAAAGAGATTTTCCCCCTTTTTATATTCTTTAAGGAATGAATTTCCTTCCACCCCCACTCATCCCCATCACCCAGATGCTATGCGTTTGAAAAAAAAAGAAATATATGATTCGCCATCACTGAATTTTGACATATGTGTCGAGTTTCCAAAAAAAAGAAAACTGGCCAACTTTATGAATCCTTTTCGATTCTCTCTCTCTTTTTCTTCTTCTGTTATTGGGTCGTTTCGAGATTGAATGAATGCCGGAGGAGGGACGGACGGACATGGTCGGGGACACCCTTGACTTCACTTGGCGATCCGATGACAAATCGCCCGACAGTCAAATTTCTATTCAACATTCTCTCTCTTTATTTTTTTATTTCTTTCTTTCTTTTTCACTCTATTTAGTCCTTGTGGACAATCATGTTCTTGTTCTTGGACATGGACAATCTTTGTTCGCTTTATTACTTTGATACTAGGTACAGTTAACAGACGCCCTAGTTAACATAATAATACAAATTTCGTAAGATGCGAGGTAGGTTTTACAAAAAAAAAAAATAAAGCAAAAATGTAATTGAAAAGTTTTTGTTTTGCCGAGAGTAGCAGAGTTGTTGATTCACAAAGAGAAACAAAGAGGTTGTCCTCTGCTTGATGCAAATAAACATATACACATATATATCGAAATGCTATATCTGTATATATATATATATATATATATATATATATATATATTATTTATTTGTTTGAGACTATAGTTTCGAAGGCTTGGCCCTCATCATCAGTCTTTTTAATTATAAATATTAAGATTATTTATATATTATGGGAGGGGGGGGGTTATTTGGACTTTTTCTACTTTCTTTTATCTAAAATTGTCTGTTATGATAACTGTACATTTTAAGCAAATAACCACCTGCAGGGTGGGGAGGTTATTTGGACTTTTTCTACTTTCTTTTATCTAAGATTGTCTGTTATGACAGCCACCTGCTTAAAATGTTCAGTTGTCATAACAGACAATTTTAGATAAAGAAAAGTGAAAAAGTCATACCTCCCTCCATTGTTCGAGGTTCTTTGTTAGTTAAAGATAAAAAATGAAGAAATATATATATATATATATATATATATATATATATATGTATTGATGTGTGCCCAGAAAATGTTTTTAATTCTAACTGGCTATTCAGCTTAGAAGGAAGGAAATTTTTTTCCAATTTTTTTCAATATCCTCGCGATGCTGATCTAATGAAAAAATAATATTTATAATTAAAAAGACTGATGATGAGGGCCAAGCCTTCGATACTATGGTATAGTCTCAAACAAATAAATAATATATATATATATAAATATATACAGATATATCATTTCGATATATATGTGTGTATTTTTATTTGCATCAAGCAGAGGACAACTCTCTTTGTTTTTCTTTGTAAAACAAAAATGAGTTTTGAATTAGATATAATTCAAGACATTCAAACAAAAATAAACTCCAATAACCTCATATTAACGAAAGCAGACAAAGGACAGGCCATCACCATCTTGAAGAGATAAGAATATATTGACAAGAAGATTTCATTTCTACAAGTGGTGCTCAACTATTACCTTCCGATCCTACTCCGAAATTTCAAAAACAAATCAATTAATACCTTAAATGAATCCTCTAATTACCTCCGGAAAACTCAAAATTTGTATTCCCTCAGAATAATTAATCCACAAGCACCCAACCTCAATTCCGATATTCTCTTATAGATTGAAAATGTCATCATTTATATTTATTTTAAATTCCCCTCTCCCATCAAATTTCAATCAAAATCTATTCACCTATTAATCTCATTATAAAACAACTAAGAGTGAAATTTCGTTGTTGTTTTCTTATTGATTAGCAAGAGCACTCACAAACATCCTAATTCTATCGCTATATAAGCAAGGTATGACTTGTCTATAGTACTCTTAGTTATTTCTGATCTTATTAATTGAGAATTCTTAGAAATGGATTATTCCAAAGATTCCCGAAGCATCTTTATTTATTCCTTTTTTGTATTATTTCTATTTTAATAGTTCCTCATCGAGAACAATTTTTATTCGACTAAAACTCGTCTGAACTTGTCATTGACATGCTTAAACTGGAAGATTTACCAGCCAGGGAGTTCAAACCTTCTATCGGCACCCTTTTCGGGAAAATCATTCATTTTAATTGCCCCTTGAAACTATGAAACAATTTTAATTCGTTTCGACAACTTTTTCCAAACAAAAAATATTTGAAATAACGGAAAATAATTTGAAAATTTAAAGATCCTCCTAAAATTTTGAAGTCGATATTTATGAAAATACTCTAAATGTTTGAAATTTTAGAGATGTACCGCATCCACAGCATCCTTGGACTGCACGCCACTGGTAATTATTTGCATAAAGTAGCGGACAATCTCTTTGATTTCTCTTTATGAATTAAAATATGTAGGTATATAGCCTCTTGTTAGGGACCAACATTTTCAATTTTCTTTTCTTTTTGTAATGGAAATTTCTCAAGATAACAAATAGTAGTAAAATCGATAGATTTATCGCCATAGTCGCCCTCATCTATAATTTTCGTCTTTTTCTTTCATGTCGTAGAAAAATGACCTTAGCCCTTCCCGTCCCCTAAAATCCTTCCCTGTTTGATAAATGTATTTAATGGAATACTCTATAAGAAAATGGAGATATTTTAGTCTTGTCTTATTGAATCGAAACTCTACCCGAGGCCTTTATTGTTTCTCTCGCACACTTTCTATTCAATACTTGGAGAGCTAAGCGCACACCGAGCAAATTTTTTTTTACTTTCACTTATATAGCAATACATGAAAGTTAAAGTATTGCATACATTTTTGGTAGATTCAATTTTCTAAGTCTTCTATCCACAAAACTCCAACAGTATTTCGATGCCCTTAAAATTAGAAGTTGAGTTTTGAAAATTAATAAAATCGCTTTTGAGGGCGTCCCAGCTAAAATTAACCGCTGAATTCAATGGTCGGTTTGTGTTTTGTTTCCATGTTTGTATATTAGGTGATTACTCATTTCAGTAAAAAAATTTTTTTAAGCGTTCAAGTAAAATATCAATCTGCATATAGAAAAAAAATTCTCACCAAAGATGAGCTCTTAATTCCAATATTAAGTACTTACTATTTTAATTTGATTTTTTTCCATTTAAAACGCATGCATTTTTTTTTCAAATTTCTAATGCTCAGTCACATTTCACGATAGTACATTTTTTGAGGAAAATTGTGATTGTTTAATTTTTTAGAACGAACCCCTAAGTATGGGGGAAAAAATTGACATGTATTTAAAAGAAATTTTATCCCCTTCAAAAAAGGTCCTTAAACCCAAGTTTTTTATATACTATTGAACTTTTTGCGATTTTTAGCATTATACTTCAAAAATGTTAAAAAATTGCATAATATACATTACAATTTTACTTTTGATGTGTTTTGATTAATTTATTTGTTGTTTTTACTTTTATAACAAGTCTGATATCAGAATAAATATAGAAAAGTTCATAATGTACAAAAATGTGATGATGATTAATCGAAATGTTAAATTCCATTATTTGCCATTTTTTATCAATTTCTTCAATTTTCAGTTATAAAAATTGCTGTAACTAATAAACTATTGGTCGGAATAATTTGGGTCTAAGGAACTTTTTTGAAGAGGATAAAATTTCCCCCCTCAACCCTAGAAAATATGATATTATTTTAAAAATAAAATTTTCTAGACTGGAAAAATCTTAAGCTGGAGATATATTTTTTCAACAAAATTTAAAATTTTTACAAACTCGAAAATAAAATTTCAATGTTTTGAATTCTAATAATAATAATAAATTAAATTCTACGGAGATATAAGCCATGCTCTTTTAGGCTGTGAGCTTCGGAGACATAAAATAGACCGACTATTTTTTAAAATTAGAAAAGAAATTGAGTTCCCCACTTATGCAGGGGTCCTCTTAGCTTCTCTCTCTGACGGGGGCATACTGGCAGAAACAGTCATCAAACACATAATTTCAATTGGGTTCGAACTATAATTAAACATATTTTTGCTAGATATCATCCTTTCTTGACTCGGATATTTTAATTAATTTATCTATTAACATTTTTATCTAGATATATAGCTTATAAAAAATGTATAGGTTCCATCACATAGTCAATTTTTACTATATATTAATTTTTCTAGTGGTGTTAGACTAGGTAACTTGTTAAAACAAGTCTTCTGTTTTATCCCTCATTGAAGGGACTTATGAACAAGTACGTTCTTTATTGCTCTATATTCGTCGGCCATTCGTGATGCCCTTTGGCTGGTTGCGGAGGGATCGGTTTGGGATGCTCTGCTTGCCCTACTGTGCCCCCGAGCGGCCGCCTTAGGGATCAGCATTTGAGGGCTGGCGAATTTATGGAAATATGAACGAATACGATCGGCTGGCTAAATGGGCATCTATGTTCCCGAGGCCAATAGAAAAAAAAAAAAAAATTCTAATATTAATAAATTAATTTCTATAAAAACAGTATTTTTACATTAAGAAAATGTATTCCCAATCGAAAATTATAATAAACATTCTCTGATGTCTCCTTAAGAGTAATTCAACGATTGTTGAAGATGGCAGCACTGTATGACAACGCCTGTATTTATGCAACCTGAACATACGGGTAGCACGCTAATTTATGCTTGAAAAGCTTGGAATTAAGTATTTTTCTCTATGAATTATAGAAATATATGTTTTAAAACAATTTAAATAAATAATTTAATGTTGATATCAATATGAGTATAAAATGGGGATTACTAATAAATTATTATCAATAATTTCTATAAGCTTACATGGGTGTTTTGCCTAGTTTGTATTTACGGGAAATAAATATGATGAATTCGAAAAAGATTCCACTGAGCTATTAAATTGTTTATTTGCCTCTGGATTGACTGCCCCATTTAATAACATGAATCTGCTGGCTTCAGAAGAACAAGAAATCTTGAATAAAGTGGCCTTTTTTTCATCACCTGTAAAATCGAATAAAAATTGCGTAAGATGGGAGGTAGGTTTAAAAAAAAAAAACCTGTGTTTAACCTACCTCGCATCTTACACAATTTTTATTATTATGTTAAAATGTTTCACCTAGAACCAACATCTATCTCCTTAAAAGTTATAATTTTAACATTTATTTAACAAGTTTCCTCCCTTAAAAGTATGTATATTTATATTTATTTTTTTAACTAAGTATTATAATGGTGTATGAAAAAAGTTTTTTTCCCCATTATATTTTCGAAATATCTCAAAAACGGCTCAAACTACTTTGATTAAAAAAATTAAGCGAATCAATTTCAAATAGTGAGTCATTTTCACATTATATTATATTGATTGTTCTATTTTTTGAATATCCCCTTCCTCATTTTCGTTCCCTAAAGAAATAGTGACTCATTTTTTTATTATTATAGAACTCTTTTATAGTAAATTCCATTTTTCTTAGTTTTTTAAGTTAGAAAATTTTACATTTGTACTATCTTAAAAATCGAACCTGTTGTAAAGAGATAATTGGTATTTTTATGGTAATTTTTGAATTCAGCAGGTGGAAATACATAAGAATCAGTTATTTTTGAACCCGAAACATGTTCATTGTTGGGCAGTGCTATTTTTTTGAAATATAAGAAGGGGTGTATGTGTGGTAAATTTACCTGGATGGTCATATCAGATTATTTATTCTTTTATCTAGTAAGGGATTTATTTGAAAGGGGTATGAATATTGGCAGGATGACTTTAAATAAGACGAGATTGTAAGTGAAAGTCGTGTGATGCACACACTAAAGTTTTTGATAATGTAGAAGTCAATCCAAGTTTCTATGAGTTGTACCTTCTCGAATCAATATTATCTATCTATCTATTGTATATTTATTATAATCGGCTTGAGCGACGACGCCAACGTGATATTTTTCATTTTAAAACCCACTAATAGTTAATGACACATACACTTTATTAAAATTAGGAAATTTAATTTTAAAACCCACTACGGAGCCCGTTATATAGCTGGTTATATACATAAAATAAAAGATGAAAGAATAGATTTAAAAAAAAGGGAATTTGTGTGTATAATAGAAAAAGTAAAAATAAAAGATTTAATTGAGCTGATCGTTTAGGCCAATTCATTATTCATTTACATTGGCCGATATCAAATTGACTTTGAATAGTGATTAATGAATAATTGCATCCCCCTCTAGGGGCTTAGAGCCAGGGCCAAATGAATTGCATGGAGCCTAGCCAGCTGGAAACTTAACAGTTGCAATTTCACAATCATTATACTATATTTCAACCAGCATTCTTTGTAAAGATTTCACTATAGAGATAGGCAATTGAACATATACTATACATGTACCTATTATAGGGTGTCTGTTTGTTTGTTGTTAATATGAGAAATCCAATGATAAAATTTTGATTGTTTCTCTATGAGTCTTTCTGAGTCCAATACTCAGAGCCGTAGCGTGGGCGGTGCGAGCGGTGCCCCGGCACCAGACGCCGAACGATAAAGATGCCTCACGATAAAATCAAAAAAAGTTGAGTCTTTAAAAATTTAACTTAAATAAAAAAATAATAATATTAATTGTAGGTTTCTCATTGATAGGTCAAATACATTGAGGCTCATAGGCGACATTCAGTAATAATCATTTTTTTTTTGTCAATTGATTCTCTAAATTTTATAATTTATCTCATTAATATATCAAAGAATAATTGATACGTCAACACGAGAATTATTTTGACCGCGCTGATTTGAAAAATATATTTTTATCTCGGGCATTGTTCGGGCATTGAGAGAAAAAGATGTGATCCACTTAGCTACAATCCAACGTCATTTCGCGTATAGCCCGCTAGACATTCGGATGGATCACCAAGTGAATTTGAAATCTCAGATGTTATATATTCGATCTCCCAGTCCAGAGCGCTAGATCTATTAGCATGTATGTTAGATGCTTGCCCTTATTTAACCGAATGTTTTCTACATTTGATTCAATTGAATCGGTTAATTGATTCTCTTTAATATATTAATTTAAATTTTATTAATTTCATTAAATATTGTGTATTTTTGACAAATTGAAAAAGAAAAATGAGTATGCTGTAAAATTTACAACAATGAGATCAACAATAAGAAATATCTGATTTACCTCTACAAAAATAAGCCGGAAAAACCCGAAAATTCTATTTCCGAAAATTTAAAATTATTTTATTTAAAATCACTTATAGCCCAAGAGCCCACGACGGCCAGACCTTCGTTATTTTATAAAAGCTGAAAGTTTTTCTGTGCATGTCCACTATACAGGTAAGAACGACCAGCGACTATAGAGTTTGGGTTGTGGTTACTTTGGCAGGTAACAGGTAATAAAGGTGTATAAAATAGTACTTTAAATTCGTTAAAGTATAAAGCTCAATTTTTTTATATTTTCTTCGGGATAACTTTAGAAATCTCGTCATCCATTGCCGGACACTTATGACAGTTGCTACCCCCTGCCAGACACCCCTAAACTTTCTTTTTGATTTTAAGTCGATTCTTCCACGTTTTCAGTAGAGGTTGCCATTAATAGTCAAAACAACAAAAATGGAATGCAATAAGGTTATTCCTCTAGTATTAGATAAGAATCGATGGTTATTTTTGATTTTAAGACGATTCCTCCATGTCTTCACCAATGGTTATCAATAATAACCGAAATGTCAAAAATCTATGTAAAAACCATTAAAACTGTCCGCCTATTGAGGTAACATTTTTTTATAGGTCGCCAAGTAACATATATAAAATTTATCTTTTATATTATAACGAAAGTATAATTATAATTTATTAAAGTTTAGGGGTGTCTGGCAGGGGGTAGCAACTGTCATAAGTGTCCGGCAATGGATGACGAGATTACTAAAGTTATCCCGAAGAAAATATAAAAAAATTGAGCTTTATACTTTAACGAATTTAAAGTACTATTTTATACACCTTTATTACCTGTTACCTGCCAAAGTAACCACAACCCAAACTCTATAGTCGCTGGTCGTTTTTTCTGTATAGGGGACATGCACAGAAAAACTTTCAGCTTTTATAAAATAACGAAGGTCTGGCAGTCGTGGGCTCTTGATCTATTATACCTTTCCGGGACAGTTTTCGATTTCAATTTACAGTTTTTAAACTTTTTCCATTTGCTGAAAAAAATAAATTTTCATCATCAAATAAAACTTGAATATCGATATCTAAATCAGGCGACACTAAACCGGCTAAGTCCTCAAGTTTATACATATTATAAATGAACATCTAAGTATTTACTTAATAATTATAGTTTATTTATATTTGTTTCTGTAATACATTTTATTAATAATTCCGGGGGTGGGACATTTTATCCTTTCGCACAGGGCGCCCTAATATCACAATACCTAACCACAATAACTCGAGAACAAAAGAGCAGTTCGTTTTATACCAACATTATATAATAGCGATGGTGAAGGTTCCCAACCTCCTATGTCAATTTTTGCGGGTTTTCAATTATTTGCCCTAAATTAAAATGTAATGAATTCTAATTAATCTGCCTACAAATTTCAAAAGTTTTAAAAAACGTAGATATTAAAGAATTGAGAAAAATAAACTGCAACGGATCGTTGCAGGACTTTATCCATAGTCGTTTTAAATTATTAATATATTTATTACTTTATTATTAATCAAATATCACTGGCTATTTGAAATCCATGTTAGTTAAAATCAAAGATTACGATGGATTCTTATCTAATACTAGAGGAATAATCATTCTCCTTTGGATTTTTGACGTTTCGATTATCATTGGTAACCTTTGCTGAAGACATGGAGGAATCGGCTTAAAATAAAAAACAAAGATCGATTCCTATCTAATAGTAGAGGAATAACCTTATTACATTCCATTTTTAGTGTTTTGACCATGAGCTATAGTATATTAAACCGATCAAATGAATAAATTTCAAAGAATTTATAAAAAGTACAATCTTACTCTAGGGTAAAGTACTTTAAAATATAATTTTACTAAAAATTTTATATATCCTTTTTTGTGGTCCTCAGGGTACTTAATTATTAAATTTGATCAAAATGGGTTAAGCAATTTTCAAGATATTTAGAAAAAACTAAAATAGTACAGTAATAAAGTACTAATGTTAATGGGCCGATATGTACCAAAAAGTAATCAGCGCTTCAATTTGTTAAAATGATGGTATGTAAATTTAAAAGTTTCACTTTTTTCTCCAATTATTTAATTTTAAAATATTGAAATGTTTTTAAAGTAAGGGATTCGGATGATATGTTACGTCACAATATTTGTATAGTTAATCGTATATATAATGAGATATTCCAAATGGAATGAAAAAAATAAAGAAATAAAGGTTGGGCGGGCGAGAATTAATGTGTTTAAAATTAATTTGAGATACAGGGGTTGGTTCCGTCACGGGCACACCTTTCTTCTTTTTCCACACCCTGTATACCCTCCTTGCCACCCCCTCACCCTCCACCCCCCATTCTACCGTTTACATTATAATACGAAAATCTCACGAACTAAGTGAAACTCATTTCTCCTCTAGTTTAAGTAAATTTATTTAAATTTTGACAATTAATAAAACTGAGCAGTAGTCGCGCGTCGGCGTCGCTTAGAGCTAATTAGAAAGAGCAGTGGGACCACCTCAAGCAAAATTAAAACGTCGCATTTCTTTCTTTTCTCCTTTTTGTTTTACACCCCTAACCCCTCACCCTCCACCCTCTACCCTAACATTTCCAACTTCATATAAGCTTCAAACCCCATTCCCACCCCCCTCTCAAGCCATCCCAATCTCTTCTTTTAATTTTTAAGACATTCAGAGAGACAGATAGAAAAATCTCGAAGGAATTTGTTTTATCAAAAAGAGCAAAAAAAAATTCATAAAAATATATATATAGGTATATTTAAAAGTTCTATATCCATTCAAATTGTAAATTGAAATTCCATTCATTTTTTTGTTATATAACATTTATTAAAAGGTTAATTTAAAAACGGATTTGAAAAATAAATTGAAGAAGAAAAAAAAAGAAAACTTTTTTAAGACTTGGCTATGTTTTCTGTATATTTTTTAGAAGGACGAATGAGAGAAGTGAACTATCACACCAAGCTAGGGCTAGAGTTGTCCCTATTAATTTAATTAAATTTAATAAGCAATGTAAGAGGCGACTGTGGGTCAGTTGTTAGAGTGTCGTGCCGCTGGCCTGAAATACGCTGGTTTGAGACCGAGTCTCGGCAGATATTTGCACTCGCCTCCTCTTGAAAAGCAATGGCAAACTACCAAGAGTATAATTGGCTGGACAACCTCTCCAAACTAGCCGTTCGGAACCGGTGTTAAAAAGTAGTTCCCATATATCTGTGTAAAAACATCTATACACACTCAGCACAGGTATATGTGGAGAGGAGCCAAAGCGTCAGGGAGACCTAATATGGCACTTAAAGAAGAAGAAGCAATTTAAAATCTATTTTTTGAGATTCTATATATTCTTAAATAGCACATTCTCTCTAGAGTCTAGAAGATGTCTTATTGTCTTTAAGATGTCTAGTGCAGGAATCCCAACCTTTTGCCACCTGAGAGCACATTTTAGAATATCGGTCAAGCAGCAGGCACCATTTATTTTTCCAAGTTAAGAAAAACATGACCAGCAAAAAATAGTTTTATAAGATATTATTTAATATTCACTACTATAGCTACCCTCCACCATTCACACACAGGTCTATTCTCAAAAACAGACGTTAAAATTTAAAATCTTAAATTGAGTGTTAAAAAGTAAAGTAATAACACAAGCGTTAAAAAATGCTATTCTCTAAACCAAGTTTTAACAGAGACATTAACATTTTACTTTTTAACACCAGGTGATAACGACCCATATGAAGAGAGCTACGTTTTCTGCTTGTTCCTGTTTTTCTGTTTTTACACCCCTCGATAGCCTCTCGCGCAAGTGCATTACTAACTTGATTTGTTATTCTCAATCTAGTATATGACAGTTAATTGACAGTTCAAATATATCCTAAAAATTGTAATATATCTGATTTTAACGGTGTAAGTTTTTGAAGGCAAAAAGCTGAGAAGTCCAAGGACTACTAAAAAACAAATATCATCAAATGAATTTGAAATGTGTTGCTTTTATCTTAAAGCTGTCAAAATCACCTTACTTTTTGATTAAAGACGCCATGTTAAATACGGTGTTTAAATATTAAAGGTACCCTCTGGCATGACTTTAATTTTTAACACTTTTGACTAAAAAAACCTTTTAAGGATCTCAGATCATTGTTTCCGGAGATAGGGACATTTAAAGACAAAAAATTTCAGAAATTTTTATAAAAACTTATAAATTGGATTGATGAAAGGATCTCAGACCATTATTTAAGTATCCGGATACAAATTTTAAAATTTATTAGAAAATCAATGCTTAACGCTTGATTTCAAGTTTCTTGGCTCGCTGTAATTCTTTTCATTCCCAGTTCAAATTATACAGATAAAAAAGTATAAATATAAATTGTTCAAAAAGCCATATGAAAACAAATGATGACACGTGAAATGAAACTCTATTCTACTGCAGCTTACTGATTTCTTTCAACTCACCTACTCTTGAGATCGCCAAAATTTTTGTTAATTTAACCGTGGCTTGAGGTAATACAGTTCAAATTATACAGATTGAAAAAATATATTCATTGATCTATCCGAAAACTCGAATTGGAAAATTTTTTCAAAAAGCCATATGAAAACAAACGATGACACGTGAAATGAAACTCTATTCTACTGCAGCTTACTGATTTCTTTCAACTCACCTACTCTTGAGATCGCCAAAATTTTTGTTAATTTAACCGTGGCTTGAGGTAATACAGTTCAAATTATACAGATTGAAAAAATATATTCATTGATCTATTCGAAATCTCGAATTGGAAAAATTGTTCAAAAAGCCATATGAAAACAAACGATGACACGTGAAATGAAACTCTATTCTACTGCAGCTTACTGATTTCTTTCAACTCACCTACTCTTGAGATCGCTAGAATTTTTGTTAATTTAACCGTGGTTAAATTTTTGAACCCTTGTTAACTATTTGAACCGTGGTTAACTTGTTGAACCGTTGTTAACTATTTGAACCATGGTTAAGTATGAAAATAGCTAAATTTTTGTTAATTTAACCGTGGTTAAGTTTTTGAACCCCTGTTAACTATTTGAACCGTGGTTAACTTGTTGAACTGTTGTTAACTATTTGAACTGTGGTTAAGTATTTGAACCATGGTTAAGTATGAAAATAGCTAATTTAATATAAAATCAAACACGCATACTAAATACGGTGTTGAAATATTAAAGGTACCCTCTGGCATGACTTTAATTTTTAACACTTTTGACTAAAAAACCTTTTAAGGATCTCAGATCATTGTTTCCGGAGATAGGGACATTTAAAGACAAAAAATTTCAGAAATTTTTATAAAAACTTATAAATTGGATTGATGAAAGGATCTCAGACCATTATTTAAGTATCCGGATACAAATTTTAAAATTTATTAGAAAATCAATGCTTAACGCTTGATTTCAAGGCTCCAATTGGCCCGCTAAAATACTGGCTTCATTGTCGGGAAGAAAAGTACACTCCTGTTCGCTCCTGGTATTCGTATACAAATTTCGAATATCTTAAGAAAATCATTCGTTAACGCTTGATTTCAAGTTTCTTGGCTCGCTGGCTCTTTTCATTCCCAGTTCAAATTATACAGATAAAAAAGTATAAATATAAATTGTTCAAAAAGCCATATGAAAACAAATGATGACACGTGAAATGAAACTCTATTCTACTGCAGCTTACTGATTTCTTTCAACTCACCTAATCTTGAGATCGCCAAAATTTTTGTTAATTTAACCGTGGCTTGAGGTAATACAGTTCAAATTATACAGATTGAAAAAATATATTCATTGATCTATTCGAAAACTCGAATTGGAAAAATTGTTCAAAAAGCCATATGAAAACAAACGATGACACGTGAAATGAAACTCTATTCTACTGCAGCTTACTGATTTCTTTCAACTCACCTACTCTTAAGATCGCCAAAATTTTTGTTAATTTAACCGTGGCTTGAGGTAATACAGTTCAAATTATACAGATTGAAAAAATATATTCATTGATCTATTCGAAATCTCGAATTGGAAAAATTGTTCAAAAAGCCATATGAAAACAAACGATGACACGTGAAATGAAACTCTATTCTACTGCAGCTTACTGATTTCTTTCAACTCACCTACTCTTGAGATCGCTAGAATTTTTGTTAATTTAACCGTGGTTAAATTTTTGAACCCTTGTTAACTATTTGAACCGTGGTTAACTCGTTGATCCGTTGTTAACTATTTGAACCATGGTTAAGTATGAAAATAGCCAAATTTTTGTTAATTTAACCGTGGTTAAGTTTTTGAACCCTTGTCAACTATTTGAACCGTGGTTAACTCGTTGATCCGTTGTTAACTATTTGAACCATGGTTAAGTATGAAAATAGCTAAATTTTTGTTAATTTAACCGTGGTTAAGTTTTTGAACCCCTGTTAACTATTTGAACCGTGGTTAACTTTTTGAACCGTTGTTAACTATTTGAACTATGGTTAAGTGTTTGAACCATGGTTAAGTATGAAAATAGCTAATTTAATATAAAATCAAACACGCATACTAAATACGATGTTGAAATATTAAAGGTACCCTCTGGCATGACTTTAATTTTTAACACTTTTGACTAAAAAACCTTTTAAGGATCTCAGATCATTGTTTCCGGAGATAGGGACATTTAAAGACAAAAAATTTCAGAAATTTTTATAAAAACTTATAAATTGGATTGATGAAAGGATCTCAGACCATTATTTAAGTATCCGGATACAAATTTTAAAATTTATTAGAAAATCAATGCTTAACGCTTGATTTCAAGGCTCCAATTGGCCCGCTAAAATACTGGCTTCATTGTCGGGAAGAAAAGTACACTCCTGTTCGCTCCTGGTATTCGTATACAAATTTCGAATATCTTAAGAAAATCATTCGTTAACGCTTGATTTCAAGTTTCTTGGCTCGCTGGCTCTTTTCATTCCCAGTTCAAATTATACAGATAAAAAAGTATAAATATAAATTGTTCAAAAAGCCATATGAAAACAAATGATGACACGTGAAATGAAACTCTATTCTACTGCAGCTTACTGATTTCTTTCAACTCACCTAATCTTGAGATCGCCAAAATTTTTGTTAATTTAACCGTGGCTTGAGGTAATACAGTTCAAATTATACAGATTGAAAAAATATATTCATTGATCTATTCGAAAACTCGAATTGGAAAAATTGTTCAAAAAGCCATATGAAAACAAACGATGACACGTGAAATGAAACTCTATTCTACTGCAGCTTACTGATTTCTTTCAACTCACCTACTCTTGAGATCGCTAGAATTTTTGTTAATTTAACCGTGGTTAAATTTTTGAACCCTTGTTAACTATTTGAACCGTGGTTAACTCGTTGATCCGTTGTTAACTATTTGAACCATGGTTAAGTATGAAAATAGCCAAATTTTTGTTAATTTAACCGTGGTTAAGTTTTTGAACCCTTGTCAACTATTTGAACCGTGGTTAACTCGTTGATCCGTTGTTAACTATTTGAACCATGGTTAAGTATGAAAATAGCTAAATTTTTGTTAATTTAACCGTGGTTAAGTTTTTGAACCCCTGTTAACTATTTGAACCGTGGTTAACTTTTTGAACCGTTGTTAACTATTTGAACTATGGTTAAGTGTTTGAACCATGGTTAAGTATGAAAATAGCTAATTTAATATAAAATCAAACACGCATACTAAATACGATGTTGAAATATTAAAGGTACCCTCTGGCATGACTTTAATTTTTAACACTTTTGACTAAAAAAACCTTTTAAGGATCTCAGATCATTGTTTCCGGAGATAGGGACATTTAAAGACAAAAAATTTCAGAAATTTTTATAAAAACTTATAAATTGGATTGATGAAAGGATCTCAGACCATTATTTAAGTATCCGGATACAAATTTTAAAATTTATTAGAAAATCAATGCTTAACGCTTGATTTCAAGGCTCCAATTGGCCCGCTAAAATACTGGCTTCATTGTCGGGAAGAAAAGTACACTCCTGTTCGCTCCTGGTATTCGTATACAAATTTCGAATATCTTAAGAAAATCATTCGTTAACGCTTGATTTCAAGTTTCTTGGCTCGCTGGACTCTTTTCATTCCCAGTTCAAATTATACAGATAAAAAAGTATAAATATAAATTGTTCAAAAAGCCATATGAAAACAAATGATGACACGTGAAATGAAACTCTATTCTACTGCAGCTTACTGATTTCTTTCAACTCACCTACTCTTGAGATCGCCAAAATTTTTGTTAATTTAACCGTGGCTTGAGGTAATACAGTTCAAATTATACAGATTGAAAAAATATATTCATTGATCTATTCGAAAACTCGAATTGGAAAAATTGTTCAAAAAGCCATATGAAAACAAACGATGACACGTGAAATGAAACTCTATTCTACTGCAGCTTACTGATTTCTTTCAACTCACCTACTCTTGAGATCGCTAGAATTTTTGTTAATTTAACCGTGGTTAAATTTTTGAACCCTTGTTAACTATTTGAACCGTGGTTAAGTATTTGAACATCGGTTAATTATTTGAACCAGGGTTAAGTATGAAAATAGCTAAATTTTTGTTAATTTAACCGTGGTTAAGTTTTTGAACCCTTGTTAACTATTTGAACCGTGGTTAACTTTTTGAACCGTTGTTAACTACTTTGAACCATGGTTAAGTATGAAAATAGCTAATTTAATATAAAATCAAACACGCATACTAAATAGCGATGTTAGAAATATTAAAGGTACCGTCTGAGCATGACTTTAATTTTTAACACTGGTTTGACTAATACAGTTCAACCTTTTAAGGATCTCAGATCATTGTTTCCGGAGATAGGGACATTTAAAGACAAAAAATTTCAGAAACTTTTATAAAAACTTATAAATTGGATTGATGAAAGGATCTCAGACCATTATTGTAAGTATCCGGATTACAAATTTTAAAATTTATTAGAAAATCAATGCTTAACGCTTGATTTCAAGGCTCCAATTGGCCCACATAAAATACTGGCTTCATTGTCGGGAAGAAAAGTACACTCCTGTTCGCTCCTGGTATTCGTATACAAATTTCGAATATCTTAAGAAAATCATTCGTTAACGCTTGATTTCAAGTTTCTTGGCTCGCTGTAGTTCTGTTTCATTCCCAGTTCAAATTATACAGATAAAAAAGTATCAAATCATAATATTGTTCAAAAAACCATATGAAAACAAATGATGACACGTGAAATAAAACTCTATTCTACTGCTGCTTACTGATTTTTTTCATTTCACCTACTCTTGGGATCGCCAAAATATATATCTTTCGATGCAATTCGGCACGGGTTAACTAAGTCAAAATAATAAAAAATTTCATTTCTGAGTGTTTTAAAAAAATGAGAGGGGTTGTACAAAAAAAATAAATTAGAATCGATAGTTAAGGACACTCATATAATACAGTCGAACCCGCTTAAAGGGACCGCGATATTGCTCGGGGTTATAACCGAGCGCTCGTAAAAAAGTGTTCGTTTTTAACTTTTTTTAACTTAAGATTGTAGCAACCAAGTATTTCCGATTTCCTTGTTAAATCCGGGCTCTCATTAAATCAGGACTGGTTTTAAGCGGGCTCAATTGTATTTATAGATTGCTCAATGAGGATGATTAAAAAAAAATATTTTTATGGGATAATCGAATCCCTTGCTTATTAAAAGGACCAAAAGTCTTTTACGGGTGGTGTTTTTTGAATTATAAAATTTCAAGATTTATGCAAATAAAAGATAGTATAGGTGTTGTGATATAAGAACTTGTTTTTATTAAGAACCCGTTCTTACTAGTTAAAACGCGTTTCGCTGAATACCTTTATGGCAACTAGAGTTTACTGATGTTGGTTGAGTTTGGTTCAAAGGTCTAGAATCTTCATTTTTGACCTTCCGCCTCATTTCGTGTATTTATTTTCAAAAAATTTTTAAACGAAAATGCTAAAAATTAAATGAAAAGTTGTAAAGGATGTAATTTTTGACATTTTCGTTTAAAAAAACACACAAAATGAGGCGGAAGGTCAAAGATGAAGATTCTAGACCTTTTAACCAAACTCAACCAACATCATTAAACTCAGTTGCCATAAAGGTATTAAGCGAAACGCGTTTTAACTAGTTAGAACGCGTTCTTACTAAAAACGGGTTTTTACTGCAACATAGGGATAAATAAGAAAGATTTTCGAAGACTGCAGGTTCTCCATCCATTTAGGCAGCTAAAATAAAAGTTGTGGATGGTTAGATTATTTTTCACTGGTTTGAATGAAGATTTATTAAAAGAGTCGAACTATTCGCATTCTTTCTGCACTTAATCCCGTGGGATTGGCGAGGCTTAGAGCAAGTGTGTCCGTCTATTTAGACAGGAGCACACTCATATAATGATTAAGTATCATTATCCGCCAGTTTATTCGAGATGATATTACCAACCAGTCCAATATAGAAAGAAAAAGGAAAAATGAAACCCCCATGCCTGTTTGTTTGTATGTGTGTGTGTGTGTGCGTGAATGCGCAAAAACGGCGAATAGGCAGAGAGTGGTGTAAATGAACATCCGATAAGTCATCCATTCATTGAGAAACAACTCCAAGGGTAGAAAATCCTCTAGAAAAAAGAAAGAAAAAATAAAATAGAAACCCCGACCCGGGGGTAAACAGCCGTTGCATTGCACGGTTCGATTCTTTAATCAGAGAAGAAGAAGAAAAAAACTTCGCGTTGGTTTTAGAATCCGAATAGAAGAGACGCGAGGAACATTTCACTAGAATAGATATACTATGTTTAAAAAAAGACGGGGTTGGTGATAAAGGAAAAAAACGTCGAAGGGGTTGGTTTTGGGCACTAACATTATTCAAACGACGACGCCATTCAAATCGCACTTTGACAATTTTTTAGCATGTTTCTGGATAAAAAAAAAAATATAAAAAATCCTTCTTCACTACAGCAAGGAAAAATTTAACAACATCAAATAAATACCACGCATCACACGATTTTCACTTATACTTTCTACTTCAATGAATTTAGACTAATATGTAATGGTCAAATATTGAAAATAGTGTTTTTTTTTGCTTCGTTTTTTCGAAATATCTCAAAAATATAATAATAAAACTTGAGTAAGATACGAGGTAGGTTTCACAAAAAAGAAATAAAACAAAATTGAGTTTTGACTTCGATATATTTCGGGGGTTAGCCCATCATCAGGAGTCTAAGAAAACTGATTATATATTGGAAAAATAGTTTTACAAGTAACAATTTTTAAAAAATTTTTTTTATAAATGTATGTGGTGAGGGGAAAGTAGGGGGAAGAGGAGAAGTTTTTTTTTTTTTGGCTTTTCGGCCTTTCTAGCCATAAGCCTAATTACGATACGTTATATTTTTTTAAAATTTGTCTCTACCCCCGGGGTCAGATTTTAGCTGGATGCCTCGAGTCGGATTCGAACCCGGGTCCCCTGGTTAGCTCGCTGTCATGCTACCGCCTAGCCTATCTGACCTCCCAGAGGAGAAGTTGTTCTAAGATTTAATATTAATCAGCCTCAAGAGTAATAGAAGATAAATCATCCTTAGCTTCCCTTATAGGTAAAGCATCATCTAAATTGATTGTTTCTATGACCTAAATTAATAAATAAATAGAATCAAAGAAAAATATTTAAAAAAAATAAATTTCAAATGTACCTTTTGAATTTCATCCAAATGGTGAGCATAATACCTATAGATCAAGGTACCCCACATTAATAATTTATTTAGAATATTTTCTTAATTCAAAAAAAAAAAATAATAAATTTAAAAAATGTAAATTAAAAAATGGAAATTACCAATTTTAGTTAAAATAGGCACTAAAAATCTAATCTAGAATTGTTATTCATCAAGTGTTAGATGAGAATCGATCGCTATTTTTGATTTTCACTCGATTCCTCAATGTCTTTAGCACTGGTTACCAATAAAACCAAAACGTCAAAAATCCAACACAAAATTGTTATTCCTCAAGTAGTAGATGAAATCAATCGATATTTTTGATTTTAAGTCGATTCCTCTATGTCTTCAGCAAAGGTAAGGGATAAGAAAACAACGCAGTTGCTATGGTTACTTATAAAATTTCCTCCCAAATTTTTAGCATTTCACAGAGAGAAGCCTATCCATTCTTACTTAGGTTAAATGAGCTATATTTAAACGATCAAATGAATACATTTTAAAGAATTTTAAAAAGTACTATCTTAATCTAGAGTACAGTACTTTAAAATATAATTTTACTAAAAACTTTATATAACCTTTTTTGTGGTCTCCAAGGTACTTAATTAGGATATTAAATTTCATCAAAATTGGTTAAGTCATTTTCAAGATATTTAGAAAAAACTAAAAAAGTACTGAAAAAAGCCATTTATAAATTAAATAGGCACTAACTCCCAGAATAGGGAAATATTGGAACTAACAAATGACTCTTATTTTATTCAGAATTTAATTAAACACTTAGATATCACATTGGCCTAAATATTAACAATAAATAAAAAAAGGCAAATAGGGAGAAATCCGACCCCTAGTAATAATGTTAAAATTCATCGAGTTTCCTAGCAAGGCGGCTAGAAGGCGTTTACTTCATTCCAGTTTCTTCGATTAGAAAACCTAACTAACCCACAGTTAAATAGATAGATTTGCCCTTAGGGGGTTGAAAACTTGAAGAGTCAAGAAGATCGTGACTTCATTAAAATGCAATTTACCCTAGTAGTAATATGGATTAGCCTTTCTAATTCGATTCTTTCTTTTTTTTTCTTTTCGGGGTCTTTTAAAATGCAATTTTATGATACTAAATTACCGTGTAGATTTAATTTTCATTAGTGCGAATAAAATGAGCCTAAAAAGGGGAGGGGGAGGGGGTAAAGGGGGAGGTGTAATTTCCAACGGGTGCTGCTGTCTTTGTGTGTGTGTATGTTGGATAAGTTTTTCTTTGGGACATTCAGGCGATATTAAAATAATATTAATGACGGGCCACAGCATGACACTGGCTGGCGCCATCAAACTTTTCCAACTGCATTAGACTAATAGGCAGAGAAACACTCTCTCCCTCCCATTCTCTGCATCCACGGGGTTATTAGAAAAGCTAATTTATTATACAAGTAGGCACAAAAGCCACCTTCACCTCCTACCCCAAACACAAAGAGAATATTATACACCCCATCTTTAAGTTGACTTTTGGCCTAGAGATGGTAGTAAAATTTACATTTAGTTATGAAAAAAGAAATTAAAAGGTTAGGATCAAAGATGTTGTTAGATATTTTTAATTTAGATGTCAGAAAGTTTCACCCCTGCGGGAGTCGAGCCTACTCGGCAAATATGCTATCCGGGCATTTGGATTATCGCTACATTGAAAAAACAATTTCTTTATAGTAAGTATATTGACAGAGTTGAGCATTTATAATGAGTTTTTATTTATTCCAAAGATATTTATTTAATAATCAAGATATATCTTGGCTGTCGAATTGGATAAAAATCGAGCAAGCGGTTTCACCAACTCATTTATTCCTATGTCCTACAGAGACTGGAATTCGCCCCCTTCCACCGTCTTCCCTGCGACTTATAACCTTCAGTTGTTTAAGACCCGTATCCACAGATACATTCAACCCCTACCCAGCCCATAAAATCCCCTCTTCTTCTTGTCACGATGGAGGGGCCAACCCAGGCCTTTAGGGATGCACCTTTTTGGTGTGACTCCTTCTCTCATTATTAACATTAAAAAAAGGGGGCAAAATGCCGCACGATCTTCGCGTTACATATTTTAGTTAGTAAAAAAAAATAATAATAATACAATTTTTATTCAGGAACTTTCGAAAGGTTTTTGGGAAACTGAGAATTCCGATAAGGTATCTATCTGGTGGTCTAAATTGAAACTAGCCACCGTAGGCCAAAAAAACTCCTACCAAGATTCCCAATACAAATTGAGATGAAATTTGTTGTATTGAACAGCTGCACATTACCACTAAATTTCAGATTTCTAATTCAAACCATTTAGGTACTTACGAAAAATTGCTAAATCACCAGAATTGGTAAAAAAAATTATACATATTTCGAGATTTTTAGTTGGATATGTGTGTCATATTAGCGAATATGTCAGCTTGTTTTCAAAAAGCCTCCAATTCGAGGTTTAACTGTAACATATTCATTATTTAGAAAGGAATGAATTATCAAATGAAGAAGCCAGGATAACGTTGAAATGCGATTGTGCTCTGTGTTCTGAGCCAAGATGCAATAGACGCTATTTTTCGTGGGCGAGAGGCGCGGGGGCTTAAGTATTACATAGTGTCTTAAGCATAAAGTAGCTTTTATCTGTAATATATGAATGGAATAAGAAGGGCGGGCGGGGATTAGTCAAGTAATTTCATTGTTTGTTTAACCTTCGTTAATTCTCATCTGTTCTTGTGCTCTAATCTCGCACATAACTTAATTCCATTCTCAAAATGTGATTAATTAATGTTGATTGCATTGAATGAGACAGAGAGAGAGAGCGAAATGTTGCCTTGTTTCATGAGAGATTGGAGAAATCCGTTACAGCCAGCCAGCCAGCCAAATACCCACCCATGTTCTCGAATTCGAAATTATATATGTATATCATCATTTCATCATATTTTAATTTAAATCAAGATGAACAAGATGATGATGAGTAAGAAGGGGGAGGAAAGAATGTACATTATTCTTACATCAAAAATGAAATGCAAGACAACATTTATGCCCCGATTAGAAGTGATTTCTTTTGGAGACGGACTGGTAGAATTTAATGGAGAATTAATGGAAAGGCAGCCCAAGCATAATGAAAAATAAAATCCAAAAAAAAAAAATTTAATTGAAAAGCTTTGAAAGAACTAAAAAATAATAGAGCACCCGGAATAGACAATATACAAGCTGAAATCCCAAAGAACTCTGGAGAAAAGGCCCGTGACAAACTTTTCGAAATAATTAGCAAAATCTATATATTAGGAATCATCTCAAAAGATTTCCAAAAAACAAAATAATCACACTTCACAAAAAGCCAGGCGCGGATAAATGTGAAAATTTCAGGACCATTAGCCTAACCTCACATGCCTCCAAAATCCTAACCAAAATAATCCAAAGAAGAATAGAACAAAGAGTTGAAGAAAATCTGGGGGAAGACCAGTTGGGCTTTCGAAGAAACTCTCTTAGACTATTAATAGAAAGGGCTTCTATCAGCGAATAATCTGTCTACATCGGATT
This sequence comes from Forficula auricularia, assembly GCA_024734495.1. Lineage (NCBI taxonomy): Eukaryota > Metazoa > Arthropoda > Insecta > Dermaptera > Forficulidae > Forficula > Forficula auricularia. The sequence continues at coordinate 2,436,533 of JALMQS010000102.1, forward strand.
CATAGACCTAGAAAAAGCATTCGATAACGTCAATTGGGAAATTATGTTCAAAATCTTAAAACAGGCGGGAATAAAATTTAGGGAGAGAAGACTAATCTACAATTTATACCAAAACCAGATGGCAATAATAAATATTGGAGATGGGCAAAGAGAAGCCAAAATAAAAAAAGGTGTAAGACAAGGATGTGTGCTGTCACCCATGATTTTCAACTTATACATAGAAGAAGCGATAAAAGAATTCAAAGACAAAATTGATACAGGTATCGAAATCCAAGGTCAAAAGATCGCTAAGTTAAGATTTGCCGATGACATTGGCCTTCTAGGAAGCAACAAAAAAGAATTAGAGTACTGAATGGAATTAACCAAATCCTCATAGAAGAAATCAAAATGAAAAAAGGTGTAAGACAAGGATGTGTGCTGTCACCTATGATTTTTCATAAATATTAGAAAAACAGTCCATTTATCTGATCTTTTGTTCATAAAATTTTTGTTGTTAAAAAATTTCGATCATTTCTATTAAAATTTTGGCATTGAAAAAGTGTGACCCAGTTTAATTGAATAGTTATCTAGCATGGTACATTTGGAATTTTTCTGTTCTAATCGAATAATATAAATTCTAAATATGGGTAGGTATTGCACTTCCAATTGATCTATTTCGAATTTTTATTATTAAAGTGTGGTAAGTGAAAACTATTTTTGACGATGATTCAATAAGGGTGACGAGGTACCATATCTCGGGAACTAATAATCGTAGAAGTTTGGGAAAAAAATCCTTCAGAGGAAATCGACCAGAAAAATTGCTGGAAATATTTTTTAAGTTCATACGTCCACCGCTAGGTACTAAATAGCTTCGATCGTATAAAAAAATGCGATTTTCTCAAAAAATTTTCCAATATAAGTTTAGAAATGAATACTCTCACGTTAATGCCACTATAATAGTCCATCTTTTTGATAAATGACTTTTTATTGTAGGACGTAAAATAAAGGCGGAGGATGCTAAACTTTTATGGACTGAAGTATCTATAACTTAAGTTTGACTTAACGGAATTTTGTTAACAAGGTCTGGTTCAAGAAAGGAAGGTTTGGTGAATAAAATAAAAAACCATCCATGCCATTCTACCTCTTGCCGCCCTCGCTAAGGGGCGTGTTTTATAAAGTTAAGCGTTTTATTAATTTTGCTCCAAAATCCCAAATGGAACCGTATAATCATTTTATTAAATTCAGAAAGTAGATCAAATTTGCAACAAAACATGTTCAAACCGCATGTCGATATCTTTTTTCGTTTAACAGTTATTGCTTAAAGAATATTTTATTAACGAATTTATTAAAGAAACAAAATAGGTAATTGAGTTTTCAAATTTTTTTTTAAGTTTCGTAGTCAAGCATGCCATGGAGAAATAAAAAAAACAGTTTAAAACTTTGTTCTTATTTTAATTTAATCACAAAAATAATGATAATAACGCTTTTTTCCTAATGCTTTTCTGTGTCGCCTGTGAGTAGGTATTAAATTTCAAAAATGTCTAATTTCTTAGAAGGCCGTGAAAGACTTGGTTGACAGAAACTATGGAACTTCTATGGAAACGGCGATTTTTCACAAATAGATGTTAATGTTTTAATTGTTATTTTATTGTTTGTTATGTTATATCATTATTGTTGTGATTAGATGAAAATAAGAACAAAGTTTTAAACTGTTTTTTTATTTGTCCATGGCATGCTTGACTTCGAAACATAAAAAAAATTGAAAACTCAATTACCTATTTTGTTTCTTTGATAAATTCGTTAATAAAATATTCTTTAAGCAATAACTGTTAAACGAAAAAAGATATCGACATGTGGTTTGAACATGTTTTATTGCAAATTTGATCTACTTTCTGAATCTAATAAAATAATTATACGGTTCTATTTAAGATTTTGGAGCAAAATCAATAAAACGGTTAACTTTATAAAACACGCCCCTTAGCGAGAGCGGCAAGAACTAAAATGGCATGGTAGTTTTTTTATTTTATTCACCAAACCTTCCTTTCTTGAACCAGACCTTGTTAACAAATTTCCGTTAAGTCAAACTTAAGTTATAGACTCTAGAGTCCATAAAAGTTTAGCATCCCCTCCCGCCTTTATTTTACGTCCTACAATAAAAAGTCATTTATCAAAAAGATGGACTATTATAGTGGCATTAACGTGAGAGTATTCATTTCTAAACTTATATTGGAAAATTTTTGAGAAAATTGCATTTTTTTGTACGATCGAAGCTATTTGGCCACCTAGCGGTGGACGTATGAACTTAAAAAATATTTCCAGCAATTTTTCTTGGTCGATTTCCTCTGAAGGATTTTTTTCCCAAACTTCTACGATTATTGGTTCCTGAGATATGGTGCCTCGTCACCCTTATTGAATCACCCTGTACAAGTCAACGTGGAAAATATTTATATTAGTGATGCGTGGAGTAGAGTGTAATAGATTGCCAAAGAATGGCGATCAACCATTTAGCCTTCAGGCTCAAGAAGAAAATAAATGATCCATCCTAGGCTAGCTATCCTATAGTATCCTCCGACATTAAAGAACGGACCCGACTGTTTTCCTTCCTTTTCTTTTCTCGAAAGAATAATTTTTCACCGGTGGATTTATTTGCTATTCAGTTGAAACCTTCTTTTAATGGCATATAAGGAAGGATTTGGAGGCTGTCTATTGGGGGATGAAGAATAAATTCTCGTCTATATCCATAATCCTTCAAATATAATATAAATGGATGTAATCAAAAATAAATCAAAGAGTGTATCTTCTGCTTGATGTACAGGTAGCCCTCCTAGAGCACGGTATCTTACAACATGGTTTCGCTGTAACATGATAAAAAATTGCGAAAAACTTTGTACATCACTACAACACTGTATTTCTACTCTCTAACGACAATAGCACTAATGAAGATGTGAAGTTAATAATTTAACACATAAAAATTACAATGCATCTGAAAATCTTAAATCATTTTTCTTGAATGCTCACCCTTCCGCTGAAAATTCAAAAGGGAGCTGCAAAATTGTCTATCTCCATACCGTGAAGTCTAAAAACCAGCAAACAAACCAACATTACAGATTTTTTAAAGAGGATATAAGGTGCAAAAAATCTAAATGAAGAAAAAGGGTTTGAAAGCGAAGGTGATATCCGAGGGGTGAACCATGACCTAATATGTTGTACACCTACTTTCATTTGTACTTCCAAATATTCTCAAGTACTTCCAAATATTCCCAAGTACTTCCAAATATTCCCAAGTAATTCCAAATATTTCCAAGAACTTCCAAATATATCCAAGAACTTCCAAATATTTCCAAGAACTTCCAAATATTTCCAAGTAATTCCAAATATTTCCAAGAACTTCCAAATATATCCAAGAATTTCCAAATATTTCCAAGCACTTCCAAATATTTCCAAGTACTTCCAACAGTTAAAAATTATTTTATTTAAAAACAGAAGACTCTTCATTTTAGTTTATTTTTAACCTAAAAATAAAAAAAAAAAAATTTCCAAGTGCTTCCAAATATTTCCAAGCACTTCCAAAATACTTCCAAAGAGGTGTACACCTACTTCCAATCGCAGATCACCTCTCGGGGATATCATTTGTTTTGGGAACGTAAACCCCCTTTTTGTACTGGTCTCATATAACACGGTTTCAAACAACACTGAATTTTCTAGGAACCTATCTACCGTGTTATAGGAGGGTTACCTGTATATGTTTATTTAGGTTTTCAATATAACCAACTTCTAGAGCAAGCTCCTGAAAAAAAAAACATTATTCGTTATTCACTCTCCAATACATAGACACAGACACACACACAGAAATTCCTCACAACTCTCTCCAAACTTTTAACCGGAGAATTAAGAAGAAATGAAGAATCTACCCAAAAAATGTAATGAATTTTCATTTATATAAATATTTATAAAATGGAAAATTCTTACATCCCGAATTCACTTAAGGTTCACCCCTTCTATTTCGTTTTCACCACCAGAGAGTAGATACTTGTTTCCATATAAATGAAAATTAAATATTGTCTTCTATTTCATTTTCGATCTATTATCATGTCGGGAATAATTTACATTCTTTCCTCCAGTACCCTCCTCTCTCCTTTTCTATTATCTTCTTCTTGATTCAAATTCAAATATGACAAAATAATGACATCATCACTTAAAGGCTTATCGATAGGGTAGCCCTTATTTTTGGTATTTTAGAATTTTTATGCTTCCAGAGACTCATATGATTCAAAATAAATTTAAAAAAAATAATTTTAATAAAAAAATAAATAAAACCGCCTTCAAAAAAATTAAATGCAACAAATAAAATAATAAGAACTTAAAAATAAAATAAAAAACACTAAAAGATATAAAATAATTATCTAATTTAGTTACAACTAAACGACGAAATATTAACATGAAATCAATTTTTGAAGTCGGTGCCAAACAAACTATATAAGCGAGGGTACAAACTTATTAAGTAAGATCCGTCAAGTGCGACTCATAAAATGTATATTTTTGGCACCGTCTTCAAAAAGTGATTTCATGTTAATATTTCGTCGATTAGTTGTAACTAAATTAGATTATTATTTTATACCTTTTAGTGTATTTTATTTTATTTTGGAGTTTTATTATTTATTATCAATTAATTAGTACGAAACGATATTTGGTTTACACGGAAAGGATAAATTGGCGCCTGTATACCCCAAAAATATCCAAAATCGATGCACTCCATTTTGTGTAAAATAGCGCCAACACCTTTTAAACTAAAATTTTAAATGCATTGGAAATTAAAGTTTTCAGACATTACAGTACAGTACAAAGTCACAAACTGCATTTGCACACTGCTACATTTCCGAAATGTAAATATGTAGAGTAGAACAGTCGCGCATAGATTACGAACATTTCGTACTAATTAATTGATGCTCTAAAACTTTCTAATTGGAAATTTTGCTCTATCTCTTTTCGTTTTTGATTTGCAATGGCTAACTTCCACATTTCGCCACTAGGGGCGCTGGTGTCGTTTGCATTAGGTCGGGCATAGTCGCTTTACTATACCGTTACCTCACTTGCGTGGCTGTAGCACTCTCCGTTCGCAAGTATTTTCAGGTTAAAGGGACTTTCCTATGCACCCTGTATATATATACCGGGTGAGTTTTTTATCCTGAGACAGTCTTATAACTCAAAAATAGTGCATTATATGAAAAAAAGTCTCAAATAAAAGTTTATTTATATGGAGGGGGAAACTAAACTACGCTATTGTTTGTTTACCTACAACAAGCTTTCAAAGGTATTTCCAGTTCAAGTTCTGTTTTTTAAATAGAAACCTATATATTTGTTTACATATTCTGAATCTATTTATATCTGAATATATGTATAGTCATTTTTTAGTTTTATTCTTTTCTCTATATTCAGTATATTTATTGTTTTTGTTTCATATAATTGTTGTTTCTCTTTTTAAATTTTTTTCTCTTATTTGTTCTGTTTGTATCATATTGTTTATTTTCTTTGTAATTAAATTGGCCTAATATTGTACATTAAAAAGGCTAGATGCCCCTACAAATACAATGTTCTTGAATAAATAAAAAAAAAGTTCTGTACTAGTGCATTTAATTTGCTAAATTTCCAAAATAGCTTCGAGATAGTGGGGGGAGGGGGGCAAATTTCAAGTGCCTAGGGGTCCTGGGTCTCTTAAATCCACCCCTGTGAATGTATCGAGATATACCTAATAGATAGATTATCTTAATGTTGATCTTATATGTACTATATAAAACTATGTCTTAAAATGTATTTTTCTAGATGTGATAAAATTTCCATCTATCTATTCTACCTATCCATCTAAACGGTTGTTTTATTGACAGCCGGATCACGTCTCTTTCAAGCCCTTTCGCTTTCGGCTCGTTACTTATTCTATATTAGCACGCTTCCCTCTCTCTTTCTTCATCTGTATATATATATGTATGTGTGTGTGTGTATGTACCTAGCTCGAAATTCCTCCCCTAAACTGTAGGGTCACGTGATGCTCTTCCAAACAGACAGTTTAATTTATGTCGTTGATCTCTATCCTCGACCGGGGATGAGGGGGTCTCTCTCTCTCTCTCTGTTTGTCTGTAAAATAAATATCGATAAATTATTTATTTATCTTGAGATAAATGTAAACACATGGTTGGTTAAATAATAAATTGAAGAAACAAATAATATAATAAATAAATGAAATAAAAATAAATTTTCGAGTAAAAAAAGTGACAATTTTTCCAATACTTGGTACCTTATTAACTAGAGAAAATATATATATCTTTATATTCCGAAGGGGTGAAACAACCCTTCTGACATTATAGAAATAGTAATCCATAACATCTCTTATTTAGATTTTATACAAATTCTATTTTTTTATTTAATTTATCATCTAAGGACCCGATTATAGCTACGACGAAAGACTATAAACTATTAAGATGATCCCCTCAGAGAGTTAAAAACAAATAGCTATTATGGACACTACCCTAGTAGCACAATGTCTCAAACTATATAGTAACTTTATAAGGGCTATATAGATTCTCGAAATCTATAGAGGCCTATATAGTTTAAAACATTGTGTTACTAGGGTAATTTAACTCTTTAACCGCTAAATATCTGAAAATGGTTGGAACCTAAAGTATCTTTTAGAACATTCCAATTAATTATAGATGCAATTTGAGGAGAAACAATTGTCAAATCTAAGGGAGAAGGAATTATTTTATTTATTTGAGGTATCATAGTAACTTCGCCATTATTTACTATAACCAGATCATCCAGATCTGTTTTCTTTTAATTTGAGACCAGCTTTTCTTCTATTAGTGCCCCCAGTTCGGCGACTTTGCATTAAAATATCTGCCAATGAACATTAACCCTGAGAACTCAGTCATTAAGGCTCTCCATTGATGATAATAACTTTAAATTTTATAGCCAGCAAAAAATTATTTGTTGAAAATTTTTTGAATACAAGGGTTGAATTTAATTCATGGTATATGTATATTTTAAAATAGATTTCATAAAATTGAGCTTTTTGTGTATATGTTATTAAAAAAAAATTGCTGAAAAGCAATAAATAAATAGATAGACTTTTTGGCTATCATTGAAATGAGAATAAATAGGACGCTATATGCGTATAGAAATAAATATCCATTGATATTTTCAAAGATTATTTATTTATTAATTGATGATTGGTGATTGGTTATTAATTATTTATAAAATAATAATAATAAAAAAAAATATTTATATATTTTTCGAAACTTTCCAGAGAGCGGTAACCGATTAGGAGTTGGTCTCTGAACTGATTAAGATTGCTTAACTTTTTTGATTGATCTCAATAGAAGTGGCCGAATTCGATTTGCCAAGGAAGGGACGCCGGTGGCGCCCAAAAATTAGCCTTTATGAATGTCCATTCCCAGGGCCCTGCCATGCTAGGATAGAGAGAGGCTGACAAGTCTGAACAGGCAGAGCATGGATTAAGCATAGGCTAATCAGGAATAAAGCATTGCAATCCAATAATATACATAGGTATACTGTCAAATAGGGATGGAAAAAGTTGATAAATTTAATATTTCTATTTAAAGAAAATGAAAGAAATATTATTAATATCGTATTCTAGAGGTCATTAGGATCATTTCAAGTAAAATAATTAACATTTTGATGTATAATTAATAAATTAATCGGTTGACATTTTGATTTGAATATTATTAGAAATTTTTTCTCCGTTATTCGGGCATCAAATCGAATTTGGTTTTATTCAAAATGTGCAGAAAATTCTATTGATTGATTCAGTTAATTAGATTTTAATGTAATTCTTGAATAAATTTTTATGAACTACTTGAAAATCGATTCCCTAATAGCTATCTAGAAATTTCATTGATTGGTATATATCAATATATAGCAGTTCCAAATTTCTATTATTAAGACGAAAGTCTCGAGAGTAACCGAGAGGCTCTCTCAGCAAGAAAACAAGGCGTTTTGCTCCATAAGGATCGAACGGACGTGAATATTTATTTCTGGGCTACTTCGCAGCCCAGAAACAAATATATATATATATATATATATATATATATATATATATATATATATATATATATATATATATATATATATAAGATTCTTATAAAGACTCTTTAATAAACTTTTACTTTATTTTTCCTTTAATTCATCTCAAGATTCTTGAATATTTTTCTATCTTATTCAAGTATATTTGAATAGATCTTTTTTAAATGTTTTCTAGTAAATTTTATTGTAATTAAACTTACTTCTAATAGATGGTGCTGTATTTTTCTCAAGTACTTCTGGTAACGCCTTTAGTTCCGAGTATATATAATAGATGGCGTTTTTGTTTTTAATTATTCTTTTTTGTCATTTTAATTGCAGAGTTTTCGAATAGATGGCGTTGATTTTTACAGTTCCGTTGAAAAGTAAGATGGACCTGTTTTGTACGAATACAATGACTGTCCTGGATGGCGTCAAAAATTATTAATTCACTCAAACACCAAACACTACTCTTGAAAATTTTTCACTTTTTCCTTCAATTTGTTTTACAGTTAAATTTGTTATTTCTCAACAAAGACCCTTTGATTTCGGTTGTAGTTGATATCATTATTTTAAAGTAGTTTATATTTTAAAAATAAAAGTATTTTTATATTTTATGTAGTTTTTTTTTTTTTTTTTTTAATCACTATGAAAGATATTTTAAAGGAAAAAACATTTAACGGGTGGCATCATACCGAGAAAATCTACCGAACGCCTTTAACCTATTAGATGGAATGAATTATTTTTATTATAAGTCAAAAGGGTTGTTTTTACCACCTCAAACTCTAGTGCCAATAAAAAGCTAGTACCTACCTATGTAATATAATATATATTTCCATCAACCAAGAAAGACTTTGAGGTATAAAGAGAAATCGTAAATAGAATGAGAGATTATTCTAGTTGAACGTATAATAGAGCAATAGCTCTTTGGATTAGCATTAGTTTTGATTACCTGTAAGTAATTAGCTCCGAACAGGTAAGAAGGTGTTTGGAAACGCAAATGTATTTTCCGACCCCACCATCCTCCCACTCAACATCTATTCATATCTGGAAGGTGTTTATAGAGCCAACTACGATAATACAGCATATAGAGAGAATGGCGGCGTGCTAATGGGTGCGAGGATATCGGCAACCGAGAGGCTGATAATTACACCCTCCAAGGTGGATTTCTCAGTAGTATTACTACACACACACCGTTAAAACCCTCCCCTTTATCCCCTGCTTCTTCATCTCAACTCAGGACCACAAACAACAACAACCTTCTCATTAGGCGATAATAGAATAGAATCTCTGAATAAAAAAATTATTCGGTAGAAATATTAAATACTGGAAAAATTAATTGTATTTGTATTAGATTAAAGCCGAATGGAGCAGAAAGTTTTTATTAAAACTTACATTTTTTTCATAATTAAATATATATTTATCAACTGAACTAATAAACATATATAAAACACGGCGTTTCTATCTCTATATCTGTGATCGTTTTCAAGTATGAGATACCTGGGTCATAATTTATATCAATAATTTTTAACTGTTAACTTTACAAATCTAGAAATTAATTATTATTTTTGAAAAAGAAAAATGATTTTGAGCAATCATCGGGATTCGAACCTGTGATCTCTTATCTATAGCCACAGAAGAGCGCGTTTACCAACTACGCACCGGCAGTCCCTGTAGAGAAGTCTCTAAGATGAAATGTCATTATTCCTGTTTCCAATAGAATAAGACACAGGTTCGATCTGTCGGGTGCTCAAGTTCATGTTGCCTTTTTCAAAAATAATAAATAATATTTTAGAATTAACAGTATGAAATTGAAATAAAATTACTTACTTACTCCGTAGCTCTACAACCCTGGGTGGGTCTCAGCTGCACGAACGATTCCTCTCCACTTGGTCTGGTCTTGCGCAATATTTTCGATATTTGTGGAAACTCCGATGATTGATAAATCCCGGACGACTCTGTCATTTCAACGGAGTCTAGACCCCGAGAGGTCTTCTTCCATTAGGTGTTCCCATCCAGACTTTTTTGATACAGCGATGTTCTTCTGATCTCAACACATGCCCAGCCCACTGAAGTCGCCTGACCTTAATGAGCCGGACAATTTCTGGTTGGTTGTATAAGCCATAGAGCTCCAGATTGGACCGAATTTTGTATATGTCCGCCGACATGTCGAAAGTTGGTCCAAAGATTACTCTGAGTATTTTTCTCTCAAATCTCAAAAGGGATTCCTCATCATGCTTTGTCAATGGCCAAGTCTCGCATCCATACATGGCAACGGGACGGATGATAATTGTGAATACAAGAATCTTGCACGTAGGGTTTAGCACTTTTGAACTGAGAAGATCGCGGAGCGAGTAAAGACATTTCCAGGCGTTTTAGATTCTGGCCCTAAGATCAACTGACGTAGTACCTTGTGCTGAGACCAAAGATCCCAGATACTTAAATTCACTCACTTCCTCAAACTCATGAGATCCTACTACAATACTTTGTAGATTTCTTCTCGGTCTTCGGGACATGTGCAAATGAAGGCTTGTATTCGTATTTCATAACAACTGGGTTTTTCCGGAGTGAGGTTGTTAACCTCACACCCAACCCTCCTCCTTTTTCAGCCGGGCTTGGGACCGTCCTAGGCGGAGTTGAAATAAAATTACTAATTATAAAAGCAATGCAAATATTTACAAATGGGGTTATTTTTCCTACTTTATTTCCTCTAAAGCGATTGTTTTTATAATAAAAAAATGCAGTCATTTTAGTCCAAAATTTCTAAAACTACATTGGTGCAAGAAATTGATTATGAGAATATAATTAATGTTTCCGCGTTAGCTAAAGCTAGAAAAAAACAGTTTATGTGATATGTAATTAATCGTAAAAAATTTATTTATTGTTTAATTTTAAGAAATTTATTATTATATCTAAATTAATAAACCTCAAAATAAAATATTTTTAATATTCGTAAATTAGATGTTTGATAATACCTAATAATTATTACTATAAAGCAAATATCGGAAGGGGCTTAGGTCGCTCTCGAACCTAAATCCGCCACTGCATCCAACCAGAGCGTCAAACTAGCCGAGGACGGACTAGAGAGAGGTTCTACTGTATTTCAAATGAATATTTAAAATAATTTTAGGCAAAATTTAATTTAAATCTATCATAAAGGATAGTACCTATCTCCAAAAGTTTAATTACATTTATTTCGATAAAAGTAAATGATATTTTGACTATAATTCTGTGAAATATTTATATTCGACATCTTTGTCAGCCATTTCTCGAGTACTAACATTTGTGAGCCTCTGCTTTAAGTAATAATGATGTTGCTGATGGCCAAAAATCAATTCTGGTGAAAAGCCGTTTAATTTAATATCACCAATAAAAATAACTGAACAGTTCCGAATTCAATCAATTCTAGCAATTGGAATCGAAAACGCTTAAAAATGAATAAATTTATAAATAAATAATAGTAAAATAAATTACCGTCATAAAATCACTATTAAACGAGCCCAAGACTTGCACTAAATAGTCTGCAAAATCTTTATAGTCTATTGAAAGACGCCGAAATTAAAATAAACGTCATGCGTCCGTTTGGTTGCGGATCAACAGGGGCTGAGAATGCATTTTTACGATTGCCTATAATAGTGGATAATAAAGAAATTTAAGGGATAATAATTCCAAGAGTTTATTAAATAATTTCGAATACGAAATAGACCATAACTCGACGATACTATTTACACCCTTTTGGAATTCTATTTAAAGTTGAATTTTCAATAAACGGATGGATTGGCGGTGGAAAAAATGATAATAAATATTATTATCTTTAATTAGCTTAGTTATATTATATTAATATTTATAATTGTTATGTAATAATAACCAAATAATTAAGTCTAATTAGAAATGGGCAAAACATTTATTATTGAAAATTGGAGAGAAAAGTTAACTTTTTCAAAACTGAGAAAAGTATCTCCTAACTTGTATGGTACTTATCTATACGAGTTCTTCTTTTATATCCTAATCTTATGCGGTATCTTTCAGTATCTTGCGATGTGGAAGGCAATGGGAACCTAACACATTATTCTTCTTAGAAATCGCATCATGATGGTGTCTCTCTGGGTAAGGCTACCCAAGGAAAGATCATCAAAAAGAGAATCGAGTATAGCTGGGCAATTCAGTCAAACCACTCTTAGGACTCTTTGATGATGATGGCTTTTTTCATGATCATAGACAAAAAAAACAAGATTTCTATTACTTCATGTCTATTTAGAAAACCAGTTGCTTGTTAGTTGTATAGGTACTAATTTAAAAGAAAAAGTTTTTTCTTCATTTTGGTGAAAAAAATTTTGGTTTCTTTATTGGTCAAATTTAAAATTTTATTTTTCGAAATGTAAAATTAATTAGGACAAATTATACTAAATATAAAATATTGGTAAATAAATATTTTCACATTAATTAGAATCCTTGCCGAGATTACGAACTGAGAAAACCTGCTTAAATTATTATTAACAAAATGATAATCTATATATATGGGCTTATGAATCTTTTGGAAGAAGGAAAATATAAATTTATTCCCTCTAAATTAGTTAAATTGGGTAACGATCCTGTTTACTATGATAGAACCATTAAGAATTTAAAACGGAAATGTAGGATAGCATATTCTAATAGGAATAAGTCTTCGAATCATAAAAGAAAATTCCGAGAGCTAAATAGGCTGTTAATTGAAAAAAAGAATTTGGCTAGAGTTAATTATTTGAATAATTATATAGATAGGAATAGTAGTAATAGAAATTGGTTTAATGTTTATTCGTTTCTTAAGGAATTAAATGTTTCGGCAAATGTCCCTGCGCTTTTAGGGGATGATGGTGAATTGGTTGAGGATAATGTGTTGAAGGCAAATTTATTAAATAGACAGTATTCGTCCGTTTTTGTAGCTCTAGAGGAGGGTGAGTTAGTTGATGGAGGTTCTAGTGATAGTCAGATGGAGGATTTAGTCATTTTGGAATCGGATGTAGCATTAGGTATTAAGAGGTTAAAACCAGGAAAGGCCTCGGGGGAGGATGAAATTAATAGTGATCTCTTGAAATTTGTAGTGGATAGTATTTCAAAATTTTTATGTTTACTTTTTAATAGATGTTTGGATGAGGGAACTATGCCTATTGGTTGGAAAAGAGCGTTAGTTATTCCTGTTTATAAAGGGGGAGATAAGAGCTTAGCTTGTAATTATAGGCCAGTGAGTTTAACAAGTCTGGTGGGCAAAATTTTAGAGAGGTTGGTAGACTCTCATATCCGCTCGTATTTGGAAGGGCAAGGATGGTTCTATCATAGGCAACATGGTTTTAGAAAAAATTATTCCTGTAATTCTCAATTAGTTTCTTTTATTCAGGAATTACAGGAAGCTTTGGATAAAAGTCAGTGTGTAGATGCAGTATTTTTGGACTTTGCCAAGGCTTTCGATAAAGTCAGTCATAAAATTATTTTAGAAAAATTAAACTCGTCAGGGTTGTCTGTTAAGTTAATTAAATTTATTCGGTGTTTTCTTAGGGATAGAACTCAAATTGTAAAAGTGGGTAATGGTCTGTCTGATAGAGTAGATGTCACGTCTGGGGTGATTCAAGGTAGTGTTCTGGGTCCTCTTCTTTTTCTTATATATGTAAATGATTTGCCTTTCTATCGTGCAATCATCTATTAGGCTTTTCGCGGATGATTGTGTCGTATATAGAGTAATTGATAATGATTGTGATAGCCTTACTTTACAGAATGACCTGGATCAAATTGAAGGATGGTGTAGATCCAATTCAATGGAACTAAACCATTCCAAGTCAAATTTGGTTAGATTTAGTACTAGAAATTTGGTTAGTCCTCAAAATTATTACATTGGTGGAAATATTATCAATGAATCTAAATTTTATAAATATTTAGGCATACATATTCAGGCAAATTTAAAGTGGGATATGCATATTAGTTATATAGTCAATAAGGCTTATAGGAAATTGGGGATGTTTGGTAGAATTTTGAAGGGTACATCTAGAGAAGTTAAGTCAAAAGTTTATTTAACTTATGTAAGACCTAATTTAGAGTATTGTTCTGTGGTTTGGGACAAACACCCACAACGATTAGAGAGAAAAATTGATATGGTACAAAGGAGGGCGGCTAGATTTGTTTTTGGTAAATTTGATAGGTTTAGTAGTGTCACTTCAATGATTAATGAATTAGGATGGTCTAGCTTATTGGAGAGAAGGGAATGGGCTAAATTGAAAGTGATTTTCAAAGCCTATAAGGGTTTTAGGAGTTGGGAGGAAATAACGAATAGATTTCAGGAACCAAATTATTTAGGTAGAGCTGATCATAGAAAAAAGATTCGTAAGCCAAGATTCTTGAAAAATATCGGTTTACATTCATTTGTAGGATCTGGCATTGATTTGTGGAACAGTCTGTCTGTTACTACTTGGGATTATAGTCCTCTGCCCCCTATGATTAAATCAATTATAAATTTTGTCAAGTCCTAATGTCCTAGAGTTGTGCAAAATTTTATTTAGTTCTCGCAAGCAGAGATTAGGTGAGGCAGAGAGAGGTCATACCATCCTTGTTAAGGTTTTGACCAGGTTTCCTTAACAACTTATGGCAAATGCCGGGATGGCTAATGCGTCGCTTGCTCCTGGTATCGGGTTTTTGCGCGGAATTTTTAAATTACTTTTTGTCTTTTGATGGAAATATATGGTCATGTTATTTGTTAATGAGCATACATTTCTAATTTTTTTTTTCTTTTCTTTTTTTTTTTTACTTGTTTATTATTTGTTAAATTGTTGTAATTAATTTGTATTGATGTTTATTAATGTATTGTTGTAGCTAGATTGTATTGATGTTTGGAGGACCTAGCCACCGAGGACTTGTGCCTCTAAGCAGGTCGAGAAATAAAGATTTATTTATTTATTTATTTATTTATTCAAAAATAAAATTCACTAATAGCAAAATTATAAATTCAACTAGGTATCTCGAAAAAAATAAATAAAGAAGTACTTTTTTAACCCTCTCTCGGAAGGGCAGTTGATTATAAGGAGGGACCATTATCAACTTTTTTAAGAATTTCTGAGAAAAAATATGAATTTTTAAAAAAATTAAAAAATTTTAAATAGTATATTTTATACAGAATAAAAAGAGTATATTTTCGTTTGAATATCTGAAAAAAGTACTTTTTTAACCCTCTCTCGGAAGGCCACTTGATGATAAGGGACCCTTATCAACTTTTTCGAGAATTTCTAGAAAAAAAAAATATGAATTTTCAAAAAAATAAATGCATTTTAAATAGTATATTTAATATAGAGTCAAAAGAGTATATTTTCGTTTGAATATCTCAAAAAAAAGTACTTTTTTAACCCTCTCTCGGAAGGGCAGTTGATGATAAAGGGGGATCCTTATCAACTTTTTTGAGAATTTGTAGAAAAAAAATATGAATTTTTAAAAAAATAAATGCATTTTTAAATAAGAGTAAAATGAGTATATTTTCATTTGAATATCTCGAAAAAAAGTACTTTTTTTAACCATCTCTCGGAAGGGCAGTTGATGATAATGGGGGACCCTTATCAACTTTTTTTGAGAGTTTCTAGATAAAATAAAATATGAATTTTCAAAAAATAAATTCATTTTAAATAGTATATTTTATATAAAGTTAAATGAGTATATTTTCGTTTGAATATCTCTAAAAAAATTACTTTTTTAACCCTATAAAGTTCTTATTTCTACATTATTAACTATCTTTTTTGATTAAGAAATATCAATAGAATTATATTATTTATTTCGCGGCCCGAAACATTTGTTTTTTCTTCAAATGTGACCCGTTTAAGCCAAAGGTTGGACACCCCTGAACTAGATATTTCTATTTTCGACCATTATTTCTAAATTGTTTGGTAAATTTCACGTGTAATGAAGAACATATCATTAGTTATATAAGCTCCAAGAAATAAAGCGAATAGACAAATATTAAATAAATAAATAGAACATAATAAAATAAATCAACTAAATTTTTTATCCATACCTTGATATCTTTTGGTAATCGCAAATAATAAAGTTCTGGTTCGCCCGTTGCTAAATTTGTCTGAATAAGAATTTTTCCAATTCGGATATCTTTGCAGACATCACATACAGCTTGTTCCATTGTCTCTCCTAAAACAAAAACAACAAGATATTAAGGTAGTTGTTCGGCCAAATGGGTTTTCTTATGATTTTTTTGAAATTTAGATAGATTATTATTTAAATACTTCGGCATCGATTGGTGGCAAAACGAAATTTATGAACCGTTCCGGAGATATTAAATTCCAAAGAGAGTTTTTCAGACTCTTATACATTGCACTATACAGGATATCGGATATCATACATATTTAATTATAATTAAGAAACTCTTCTTACCAGTGTTATAAAAAATTAAACCAACATTAAACAATAACTAATACATATTTTAAGACAATTTTGATTCATAATTATAACACAGTTTCTGAGATAATAATGAATAAATAATAAAAAATTGATAATGAAAAAATTTACATTTTTTTTTTTTTTTTTTTTTTTTTAATGATATTGATGTGAGAAGGAGATACACCAGAAGGTGGATCCCCTAAAGGCCTGTATGGGCTGGCCCCTCCATCGTGAAAAGAACAGAGTAGAAGGAAAGGAAGCCAATCTCAGAAACTTAGATACAATTCAATATCCAATTTACTAAGGTTTTAGGGGCTTCGAGCAGTGGTAAATTCTCCGCGCGATAAATTAGGTTAAATTAATCTCCCACTTTAAAAACAACCTGGCAACAACGTATTTATTTTTAACCTAAAAAGTGAGTTAACTTTAGTATTTTTTTTTTTAAGTTTTTTCGCTTCAGCCATTGTCGCAACAGCTTTCAATCGCTTATTATGAACTTTTTGTTTTATAAATCTTCCTTTATAATGTAGGTACTTTATCTGACATTTCTATGATAAAATATATACAAGCTCGGACAGTGTTGCCAGATTTGTCAAACGAGCACGTGATTGGCTACTAGTGGTACATAAACAACAAAAAGTTTTGGAATTAGGAATCCTTATTGTCTGTTCTATATACTCTATCATTAACTTTTTGCTATTATTGTCGCGAAACAACCACCTTAAATGTATTTTCTTTTGGAGACAATATCAAAAATAATTCAATTTCACTTAACATTACTAGAATTAGTTTAACTGCTATTTGTGAAAATTTGCAAGAAACTGGTTAGAAAACCTTGAGCTAGCTAAAACCTTGAGTAAGCCAAGATTCTTGAAAAATATCGGTTTACATTCATTTGTAGGATCTGGCATTGATTTGTGGAACAGTCTGTCTGTTACTACTTGGGATTATAGTCCTCTGCCCCCTATGATTAAATCAATTATAAATTTTGTCAAGTCCTAATGTCCTAGAGTTGTGCAAAATTTTATTTAGTTCTCACAAGCAGAGATTAGGTGAGGTAGAGAGAGGTCATACCATCCTTGTTAAGGTTTTGACCAGGTTTCCTTAACAGCTTATGGCAAATGCCGGGATGGCTAATGCGTCGCTTGCTCCTGGTATCGGGTTTTTGCGCGGAATTTTTAAATTACTTTTTGTCTTTTGATGGAAATCTATGGTCATGTTATTTGTTAATGAGCATACATTTCTATTTTTTTTTCTTTTTTTTTTTTACTTGTTTATTATTTGTTAAATTGTTGTAATTAATTTGTATTGATGTTTATTAATGTATTGTAGCTAGATTGTATTGATGTTTGGAGGACCTAGCCACCGAGGACTTGTGCCTCTAAGCAGGTCGAGAAATAAAGATTTATTTATTATTATTTATTATATATATATTATAGTATATATAAAATTGAGGTTTTGTCTGTACATTGCTGCAAATCACGGTAAATTTTTGGTTGCACACGTTTCAAGAAAAGTTATGAACGAAAACACCCTCAACAAAATTCCTGTCTGTCTGTCTGTCTGTCTGTCTGTCTGTATGTATGTATGTATGTATGTATGTTTCTGATGTTTCCGCGAAAAGTTGCTCACGATTCGCGTAAAAATGGCTGAAGGGATTATTATGAAATTTCATATTTGCATCAGATGTCTTCTAACTTACCTTTATAAAGTTTTGATATTTTGACCCCAAAAGGGGGTTTGGGGGGCCTACGAATGGAAATTATCAAATAATTCCTAAACTATTAACCCTATGGCAAATTTTATCATAAGCAAAGTTGTAGGGGTTTCAACTTTTGTTTAAAAAATTCCCCCAAAAAGGGGGGGGGAGTATGAAAAAATGTAAATTCTTTCCCCTGGAGCAAACCCAACCAAATTTTGTATACATAAACTGTGGGCCTCTAGAGAGCTAGAAATGCAAAAACTAACCAGCCAAAATGGGGGGAGGGTCAAAAAATGTAAATTCTTGCTATTGGAGCAAACTCAACCAAATTTTGTACACATAATCTGTGGGTCACTAGAAGGCTCGAAATGCAAAAACTAGGTGCGGTGGCGGGGTGCGGGATGTTGGTGCGGGGTTGGTGGAGTGGGGGCATAGGGGGATTCGGGTGGGGGTCCAGGGTGCTTAGACCCTTAGCTAGCAAGAGGGCCTTGCAGCTAGTAAGTTATATAATAATCATTATCTCTCTACTCTTATTAAACGAGCAAAAATTGTTTGTTTATATACTATATATATATATATATATATATACTATGTTATATATATTTGTATCTTGGTTCTATTTTGAAAACGGCTTTACCGATTTTGATGAAACAAAATCAATTAACAAGTTTTGAGGATGAGATGGCTAGGTCTGGACCTCGACAAATTTAATCATAATTGATCTTTTCTTAATTAAAGTATTTATTTATAGATAAAAATCTCAATAGAAAAGTTTGTTTACATTTTTTTCAATTAACTTTTATTTTTAATTGGTTTTCTTAATTTTAAAACCCACTAATAGGTTATAACAAATATTAATATATATATATATATATATTAAAAATTAGGAATTTTTTGTTTGTTTTTAATTAACAGGTGTCTAAATAATAACGAAACAGGTGTGTTTACAAATAAAGTGGTTGAAGTGTCTTTTTTTTATATAGCTTGGAAACAAATCTTATTTAATTTTTAACCGACTTCGAAAAAGTTGAGGAGGTTCTCTATTCGATTGAATTTTTTTTTGCATTGGGTCCAGTCTAGCTTCCGATTGGTCCCATTTTTTTTTCGATTTTTTTCCATAGGTATTAGACCTTTTTTATTAGGTTTGTTTAGACCTAACCTCTTTGTTTTATGAACCGATTTCGATGGTTCTTTTTTTATCCGAAAGGGGGTGTCTTAGGGATGGTGTCATATTAATTTGGTCAAGTTCTGATGATATGATCACTATTAATAACATCACTAAAAGAAAAATAAAAATTTTTAAGAAAAAAATAAAAACCGACTTCAAAAAATTAAATGCAACAAATAAAATACACTAAAAGGTATAAAATAATTATTATCTTATTTAGTTACAACTAAACGACGAAATATTAACACGAAATTACTTTTTGAATTCGGTACCAAACAAACTATACCTATAAGCGAGCATATCCTCCAAACGTACTAAGTAAGATCCGTCGAGTGCGATTCATAAAAGGTATATGTTTGGCACCGACTTCAAAAAGTAATTTCGTGTTAATATTTCGTCGTTTGGTTGTGGCTAAATAAGATAATAATTATTTTATACCTTTTAGTGTATTTATTTGTTGCATTTAATTTTTTGAAGTCGGTTTTTGTTTTTTTCTTAAAAATTTTTATATGTTCTTAGCTCAGATCCTATCCGATTATTTTTTTATTATTATTTATTTTTTATAATATTTATAAATATATGAACGAATGTGGGCAAATTGGTGTACGAGTGAACAAATATACACATAATATGTAGACCATTAGAAAGCTAGAAATGCAAAAACTGG